>ML790316.1:179635-196165 GCA_009831015.1 Picea engelmannii | reverse complement strand
AGTCCATTTTGTAATCAATATCAGCTTTGTGGAACAACTTCTAAAATGTATTATATAGAAAATGAAGGAAAAAACCAAATATGATGTCTTGAAGAACCTTCTAATATTGACAAAATTTGGTAATTGGTGGTAAATATCATTAGAGATCATTTCTTTCTAGTTGAAAATGGAATTCTTACATATTGTGATGAATGAAATACATTATATCTATGGGAAATTGGGTCATTGTTTCCTAACTAATTGCTTGGGGGGAAATTCAACTCATTTCTCAACGAGGCTCAACTAAGTCACAGACTTCAATCTAATACATCACAGAATTGACTGACATGGACTATACAAGATATTCTCTTGAAATACCAACACAATATCCCTGTGAATCCAAAAAATCATTAGCCTCAAGAATCCCAAAGGTTCTTATTGGTTCAAGGAGATGGTACATTCTCCTGAATGTCAAGGGAATGAGGGAGACTAGGTTCCTCCCTTGTTCCTTAATAATCACAACTATGTGATTCAAATTGAACCTTTTGGTGCACCACATCACTAGTTCACTAAAATCAAATGCCTCTAGCATGTAACCATCTTTATTTGACCACAAGGTCTATATGTTATTCTTATTCATTTCATCTTCCTCTAGGCTCAAATACCATTTATATGTTGTAGTCCAATGGAAGTCTTTATCTTCTTGCATCAACAAGTTGATAGTATCTCCACAAAAATGCTCAAGCTTTCTTTTGTGAAAAAATATTTTATCTTATCATAGTCTTCTATATGCTCCAAATATGTACAAATTACTTTGTAATTTCAATCCCTTATTTGAAATTTTGAAGCTAACACTTCATAATATCTTTTTGTCAAAACAACTTTATTGAAATTAAAACTTCAAATACCTTTTCATTGATGTAAAATTTATTATAATAGGGACAATTGTCATTTTCAAGGAGTGTCTTTTTTATTTTGAACTTAATTCCAACATATGGGACAAGGTCAATGAGTAAGAGTATCACACAACCCTCTTCAATGAAATCCAAAATGTGATCCAGAGGTGGAAGGAAGAATGCAAGTTGGTACCCCCTCACACCTAGGGGTAACTAGAGGAGATAATTCTTCATGATCCATATTGCAGATAGTGGTCCCATAGATGATGACCAACATTTTCCATAGATAGAAACCCCTTAGATGCCTCTTTATCATCATTTCTCATCTCATTCACTTAATTAGCAGGCTCATCCAATGATGGTGATCCAACACACATGAGGTACAATAGCCATTGTTCCATACAAAGTGTTTACATTTAATGTATTAGGAATTTAGGTAAGGATCATGGGTTGAAGTCAAATAATGAATCACGATGCTTGAAAGTTATGCTATTTGCCTTGTTTCACCTTTGTGACCATCATATGTATTATAGTCAAGTGTTGTCACTCTTTGGGAAAATGGGTACTATTGTTGGATTACTAAGAGGGGGGGTTAATTAGTAATAGAGAAATTTAATCATTTTACACCATAAAGTGAAAGTGTTATATCAATGTAGCATTATCATCCAATAGTTTCAAAGTAAATAAACAATTAACAAATGATCAATCACACACATACACAATACACCAATGTTTTACGTGGAAACCCAAAGCGGGAAAAAACCACAAAATGTTTTTTCTTATATGTCTTTAAGAATTGCATTCATTGGAAGCACCAAATTCCTTTGTTTTCGAGTTGCAACTGGAAAGAGGCTCCAACCCCCTAGTTTCTCAGGCTACAACCTGAGGGAAGCTCCAACTCCCCAATTCTCTAGCTACAACCAGAAGGAGGCTACAACCCCCTATGTTCTACGGCTACAACTACCTATCCTTTCCCCATCCAACCACCCTGAAATATAGGTAGAATTATGGAACCACTATCACACTATCAGTGTGAGATATATTTTTGTAAACATGTACCAATCAACCTGCACCAAACAACATGTACCAATAACCTGAACCGTGCATCAACCATGAATCAACCTGTACCTCAACCTTTAATCAACTTGTACCAAAAACAATTGCATCAACCATGCACCAATCTGTACCAAACAACCTGTAATCAACCTGTATCATAAACAAGTGCATCAACCATGCACCAACATGTACCTCAACCTATACCATGAACAAGTGCATCAACCATGCACCAAACATGTACAAATAAAATGTCACAACAACCTATCCAAACAACCTATCACAACAACCTATATCATCAATCTTATCAATCAATTCAGATCTACTCACCAACATCAATCACCAAGACAACTCTCAAAGATGTGAATCAACCAAGAATAGCACAACAACTCACCAAGATCAATATGTGCTTCTAATAATATACCAAGACAAGTATGCTACATCATCCATAAACCATGTGTCAACAATAATACTAACAAGTGCCTCTAACCATGTACCAAGTATGTACCAATCATGTATCAAACACACATAAACTATGACTCATCAAGATGTACCAACATCATCAACTATACACCTCATGAATGTGCCAACTCATAAACTACTTGTCTCAACCATGTACCCAACATGTACCTCAACCAAAATACCTCATCAATTTCATCATACAAATCTGATTTGTAACTATGTAATAGACCTGGTGTATATGATCACATACCTGCAAACTTTCCTTAACTTTAACAACAAGAGACTAGCATTTTCAACAAACTTTACTTTAGTCTCACGTGACTAATTTTGGATTAGTCCACAACCCTAACTTGAAATAATTGTAACTATGTACTTGTAATGAATAAAGATATGAAAATAGTACACAATGTTCTTGAGTGTGTTTTATGCAATTCCTCTAGGTTTCACTACTTGGAACCTCTCAGAAAAGGAGTTATAGCAAAAATGGCATACCTTGTTTAATTTTGGCTTATTCTAGAGAGCGAACTTGTAAAGCATTCCCCACACGGAATATTTGTTGTATGGATCTAAAAATCATACACAGAATACTACAGACTGTACTCTAACCAACACATTTGTTCTTACTTAATTTGGATCTTTTAAGAATAAGTTATGACGTTTGTACCCAAAACACTTATTTTAGACTAGTTTCAGGACTAGCCACAAACCTTATTTTCCATGGAGTGTAACTCCAAAAATACAACGACCCACAAGCTAAAATTTGTACCACAACTACTTGGATATGTTTCCTAAATTTCCTCCCAATTTCACAGTCTAAATCATTCTAGAAACAAAGTTATTGCGAAAATGGTGAGATGACCTGTAAATAACATACCTTAGAAAGCATTATCAAAAGAATTTATCCTCCCTTGAATTTCAGCCTTATTTACTTCACCTTCCCTCTGAAATTTGGATTAGATATCCTTTGGTTACCTCATTCACCTATATATATTCAATATGGTCAAGTGTAATTAAAATGAGAGAGCCTTGCCTTTTATTTATACGTTCATGTAGATTCCTCAAGGGGTTACCTTTTAACCATCTTAACCCACTTTCCTTATTTTAGGGTTAACCCACTTCTAATTTCTCCATTAACTTTATTATTGAAATAATTTATTTCATATTCACTTTGAATTATAGTACACTCATCACTTCACTTTATTATTTACCTTCTAAAATCTCTTAAACCACTTTGACTATTTTGACCTTTTGGGGCTTCTTGATTACTCATGAGGGTTCTCCAACTTCACATGGTCATAACTCTCTAACCGTGAGGAGTTATGTGACGTTCCACATACCATTGGAAATGGAATGACATGTACTATCCATATAGAATATTATTTCCTATAAACACATAAAAAATCATACCATTATACATCAAACAAACTTGGGTCCATTACCCAAACCTAGGTTCTCCAACTTCTCATGGCCATAACTCTCTAACTGTGAGGAGTTATGTGACGTTCCACATACCACCGGAAATGGAATGATATGTAATATCCATATAGAATAGTATTACCTTCAAATATATTTAAAATCATAGCATTATACATGAAACACCCTTGGGTCCATTACCCAAACCTTTGTGCTACCGGACTTTCTCCAAGGGTTGACATCATCACTAAGTGTTGACATAAATATACAATATCACTCTCCAATGGTTGACATCAATGAAAACCAACAATCCATACTAATTGTCCATCAACCTAAGCCAATTGTCTGACAATCTCCCCCTTTGGCATTGATGGCAACACCAACATTGATGGCAACACTTATTCATGATAACATTCATGCTTATACTCATCATCAATGTTTCTATCTCTCCCCCTTTGACATCAATGGAAAAGGGTATCTCCCTTTGGGGCTACTCCCCCTAATTGAACTCTCCTTGGGGCTGCTCCCCATGTCTACATGCCTTTGATTTTTCTTTGTGTTTATAAGCCTCTTATTACTCTCTCTCCCTTCATATGAATAATATCTCTCCCTTTGACAAAGGGTATCACTCTGAAGTCATATCGCTCATTCTTCCCTTGTGACAATCGCTTCCCTTGGAAACATGCCTCTATACTCTCTCTACAAGCATTTACCTTTGGATCTGATAAATCTCTCCACCTTTGTCATCAATGGAAAAGGTATGTTTCCATCTGGGGCTTCTCCCCCTAATTGAACTGTCCTTAGGGATACTCCCCATGACTGAACTCTTCTTGAAACTAATCCCCCAACCTGAATTTTCCTCTTTATGGTGCTTCCTCGTGTAAATATAAGACATATAAGATAAGCATTCAAAAGCATTCATTTTGGAGCAGAAATTACTCTAAGTCTCTAGCAAAAATACTCAAAGGCTTCCCTTGGAAGCGGTTTTGTAAAGATGCTTGTCATTGGTTCTTTTGTGCCCACATATTCAACTCTGGTGTTCTTCTCTGCAACTTGTGCCCGTATAAAGTGATACTTTATTAGAATGTTCTTCTTCTTGGAGTGCATCACCGGGTTCTTTGAGATATTGATGGTGCTTGTATTATCACAATAGATTGGAATGGGCTCATCATACTCAACTTGTATATCTGTCAAAGTTTGTTTCATCCATAGAACCTAAGTACAACATCCTACTGCTGCAATATAATTTGCTTCGGCTGTAGATAAATATATTGATGATTGTTTCTTGCTTAGCCAAGATACTAAACACTCACCTAAGTAGAATGATGCTCCATTGGTGCTACGTCGGTCATCAATGCAACCTGCCCAATCTGCATCTATGTAGGCAATAAGTGATAGATCATTTCCTTTTGTATACCATAATTGATGTAGGAGCATCACTCCACGTCATCAAGCGCTAGCCAGCCAGCACATCTAGCGTGCATTCAATGGAGAGGAGAGGCGCAACCCTCTCACTTTCAGATTTCAAATTTGAATTTAATGTATTAAATGTTTGTAAGGCCGAAGAGCCAAGCCGTGCCTTTGAGCAGGTTGTAGTTAGTGTCACCTTTAATGGTTGACGTGTTGATGGGGATCTAGATCCAATTTGGATTAGATGGCCCATTCAATGTAATTCATTGTAATTAATGAGAGTTGGTGAGATGGAGGGAAGAGCTCGAGGAGCCCCCTTTTGTAAAAAGATCCTTTGTATCTGTAGGAGGAGAGTCAGTAGAGTGGATAGAGAGGTAGAGAAGAATAGAGAGAATAGAGAGAGGAGAAGAATTCGTGACTCTGTTGCAGTCCGAGCTCAGATTGTAAAGATACATTTCATATTAATACAATCAGAGCAGTTTTTCCTGCATGTTATTATGTGTATGTTGATGAATGTCTTTATGTGTTTATGATATGTTGTAGATGTATGTTAGATGTGCATTTGAAGGGATAGATAGATTTTTCTATCTGTGGGTTTACTAATTTTACGTCTAGTTCTCTGTGGATTCATGCAAGAGGTTGCATGACAGAACACTATGGGTTCTGTAAGCCAGTGCATAGAGTGCACTTCTGAATTCTGCAGAATTTAGACAAAGATGTGCCAGGAGGGCACACCAAATGAAGTCATTAACTCAAGGAGGAAGCTTCAAGGTTGTTGAACACCTTGAAGGAAGAACTGTGCAGAGAAGGGTACAGGGAAGACAGAATTTCTGAGAATTCTGTGAGACTCTGCCAAGAGGGCATTGAGTGGATGCACAGGGTGCATAGAAGGAACTCTATTTCAAGGTCAGTGAGAAGACAGAGTCACTAAAGATTCTGTAGAAGCTCTTCTAGGAGGGCATCGAGCGAGTGCAAGGAGTGCACCGAGAAGAACTCTCTTTTGAGTTCTGAAATAGGAGAAGTGTCAAGGAGAAAGACACTCACGGAGTTGTTGAATACTCTGTTTGTTTAGCAAGGAGTGCTTGAGTAGGAGGTTTCCAAGAGGGCACCAAATTCCCCTTTGAAAGGAGAGAAAAGGGTTGAATCCCTTAGAGGTTCGAGCAACAAAATCTCAGGACGGATAGCACAGTTGTGTGCAGGAATCCTACAAAGAGTGTAGAGGTCGAGAAACCCTTTGAGGTTTCAGAGTGAACAAAGCTCAGGAGGAGCATATTTTTTAGTAACGCAGGCGAGACTAAAGGTCGTGGACTCGCGGGATAAAGAACAAAGGTTTCAGCCTTTGAAGCACAGAATTCTTCTAAGGGAAAGGAAGAAGAGCATGCTCAAGGTAGAGCACAGCTGCTATTAGATCAGTTGGAGGGGCAAGATCTGGACCGTTGAATCTACGTCCAAGCACACAGGAGGAGAGTGTGCAAGGAGTATGGATCTGAACCGTCAGATCTAGCACCAAGGACCGATAGTCGTAGGATCCGGGAGAAGGTGCGAGGGGCTTAATCCCTAGGAAGTCGTACAAGGAAGAGGACTCATCAAGTCCCAAGCTGGGAGGCGGAGTTCTTTGCACTACAATCACTGAGTCGCGAGATCGCGATTCAACCTGAACCTTCGATCAAGGAGGAAGGAGATCCATGAGATTTGGCGCCTCGCTACATCATGTATCAGGGTCTCAGAGGGTGAAGGAGTTGCACCTTGATCGCTAAAGTCGTGAAATGTCAAGCATCGAGGGCTCATGCGAACACGTGGCATGTCCGTTAGGTGGGGACCGTGTGGTTGATAGGTGGCATAACAACAAGCACCCAGAGAAAAGTGGAATCAAGTGACAGGTGGTGTACACGCATCATCTTGAAAGGGGTCAACCCATCGTTGAATTATCTTGCCTCAAGGATTCACAGAAGAGGAGCACGAGGGTCCAACACCCCAACTCGTGAAGTCACGAGTTGCGAGTAGTGCTAACACTTAGCCCTAGCTGGTGGTTATGTGTGGAAGGTGCTAACAAGAAGGAGCGATACCTGCGTCGTATTCTCAGGTATCGGTGTTTGGAGAAAGAGGAGTCAAGGGTCTTCGACTCATGAACTCGCGAGTCGCGAGAGGCACTTGCACTAAGGCCCGGTTGTGGTCACATGGAGACATAAGGCTCGCGCATGGTATTAAGTTGCACAGGGAGGGTTTTTCATGAAGGACATGTGGATTCGTTGAAAGTTCCAGCAGGGAACCAAAGAAGTCGCTTCAACTCGAGGAAAATTTAGAACGATCCTGTGCAGATCTCAGCCCGAGGGTTGGGGATCTGTATCGTCAAAGTGGTATCAGAGCAGGAGTTTGCCTGTATATTTCAAGAAAAAGAGGAAGCGAGGTGAAGAAGATCTTGTAGGAGACAAGTAAAAGCTGAAGGTTGTTGCGGTGCGCAGTAGTCATTAGACAGTCGAGAGGACTGTAAGGAAAGGCTGGAAGCACTCACGGTTGCAGAGTGACAGCAACAAGTTTGTCAGGAGGGCAGAAAGGAATAGGAAGATGGCTACTGAAGGCCATGGATGCGGTGGAAAGAAGAACCATCAGTAGTAGAGAAAATATGAAATGGATGAAGAACTCACTGAGATAAGGTCAAGGATGGAAGATCTTACACTGCAGGTGTAGCAGAACGCAAAGACACATTGGGTGTATGAATGGCCTCTGAGGAGGAAAGCAAAGTGGCCAGTCAAGGAGTTGTTGGCTAGAAGAAAGCAGAGGCTGTTGAGGAGGTGGTTGAGGTATGTGAAAATCCTCAGGGCCATAGAGGATATGGTTCATGCCTATGGACCAGAAGTTGGGAGAAATCTCAGTGATGATGAATAGGAGAGATTGAGCAGAGATCTCATAAACTACCAAGTGGGCAGAGATGGACTTTCAAATTTCCAGTTGGGAAATAGAAAGAGATCAAGTGAAGGTCTCGTATACTACCAAGTAGAAAAAGGAGAGCAGATGAACTCAAAGGTGAGTTCATATCAGCAAGAGGAGCTGACAGAGAAGGAAGATTAGAAGAGTGTTCTGATCATTGGAGGAATTGAGATATTCCTGCCACTTAGCCCATTTGAGGTGAGAGCTTGTGTTGCAAAGGCAGAAACAGTAGAAGGATAGCCAATTTTGACTATCAAAGAGAAGGAAGAAATGGGACAGACATCAGAACCTGACCCAGCTGAGGAAGGAGAGCATTCAGCAGAAATGCTCAAAATTTTTAGTCAAAAGGTTGAACAGGGGGTAACTACAACACTGGAAGCTGTAGTAGAAGAAGAACATGCAGACAAGATGTTCATTCCATGGGAGATGGAGTTGGAGATGCTGGAGGATTGGTTGAACCATCCAGAGCTAGTAGATGACTACCATGAGCAGACAGTCATGCAGATGTTAGCAGAGGATCATTCCAAGGAATCGCTTAGAAATTTCAGCCAAGGAGCTGGACAGATGATGATAACTACAGTGTTGAGGCATGCAGCAGAAGGCAAATTGGAATTCCATTCTGAGGAGAAGCTGGAGGAAGTTGGAGATGCACTAGCAGGAGAACTGGCAGAAGTAAAGCTGTCAGAAGGGGAAGCTGAGAAGAGACTCAGTGATAAGACTGCAGAACTGAATTTTGCAGCAGAGTGGCAAGTTGAGGCCACAGAGGAAGAAAATAGCATGGGGGATCTAGTTGATCTGCCCACTAATAAGGACGAAGAAGTGCAGTCGAGGAGACTGCATAAAGAGATCCAGCCACTGGAGCAGCTGGATGAGGTAATTGAAGAAATCAGAAGGTTGATGTTGAGGTCAGAAGCAGAAACTGCTAGTGAGGAGAAGCTAAGTAGAGGAGAACCCGCCATAGCAGCAGGGCAACAGATGCAGCAGCAGCAGCAACGAAGTAGTGGAGAGGATGGACAGCTCCATAGAACTGTTTGGGATCCAGGTGGATTTCAACAGCAGTGCTGGGAAGCTCATGAGTAGGAGCTCATGATTTTTTCAGCTAAGGAGTATGATGCAGGAGCATCACTCCACATCATCAAGCGCCAACCAGCCAACACATCCAGCGCACATTCAATGGAGAGGAGAGGTGCAGCCCTCTCACTTTCATATTTCAAATTTGAATTTAATGTATTAAATGTTTGTAAGGCCGAAGAGCCAAGCCATTCCTTTGAGCAGGTTGTAGTTAGTGTTGCCTTTAATGGATGACATGTTGATGGGGATCTAGATCCAATTCGGATTAGATAGCCCATTCAATGTAATTCATTGTAATTATTGAGAGTTGGTGAGATGGAGGGAAGAGCTCGAGGAGACCCCTTTTGTAAAAAGATCCTTTGTATCTATAGGAGGAGATTCAGTAGAGTGGATAGAGAGGTAGAGAAGAATAGAGAGAATAGAGAGAGGAGAAGAAGTCGTGACTCTATTGTAATCCAAGATCACATTGTAAAGAGGCATTTCATATTAATAAAATCATAGCAGTGTTTCCTGCATGTTATTATGTGTATGTTGATGAATGTCTTTATGTGTTTATGATATGTTGTAGATGTATGTTAGATGTTCATTTGCAGGGATAGATAGATTTTTCTATTTGTGGGTTTACTGATTTTACGTCTGGTTCTTTGTGGCTTCATGCAAGAGGTTGCATGACAGAACACCGCGGGTTCTGTAAGCCAGTGCATAGAGTGCACTTATGAATTCTACGGAATTTAGACAAAGATGTGCCAGGAGGGCGCACCAGAGGAAGTCATTGACTCAAGGAGGAAGATTCAAGGTTGTTGAACACCTTGAAGGAAGAACTGTGCAGAGAAGGGCACAGGGAAGACAGAATTTCTAAGAATTCTATGAGACTCTGCCAAGAAGGCATTGAGTGGATGCACAGGGTGCATAGAAGGAACTCTATTTCGAGTTCAGTGAGAAGACAGAGTCACTTAATATTATGTAGAAGCTTTGTCAGGAGGGCATCGAGCGAGTGCAAGGAGTGCACCGAGAAGAACTCTCTTTTGAGTTCTGAAATAGGAGAAGTGTCAAGGAGAAAGACACTCATAGAGTTGTTGAATACTTTGTTTGTTCAACAAGGAGTACTTGAGCAGGAGGTTGCCAAGAGGGCACCAAATTCCCCTTTGAAAGGAGAGAAAAGGGATGAATCCCTTATAGGTTTGAGCAGGAAAATCTCAGGATGGATAGCACAGTTGTGTGTAGGATTCCTACAAAGAGTGCAGAGGTCGATAAACCCTTTGAGGTTTCAGAGTGAACAAAGCTCGGGAGGAGAAGAGTTTTCAGTAACGCAGGTGAGACTAAAGGTCGTGGACTCGCGGGATAAAGAACTAAGGTTTCATCCTTTGAAGCGTAGAATTCTTCCAAGGGAAAGGAAGAAGAGCATGCTCAAGGTAGAGCACAGTTGTCGTTAGATCAGCTAGAGGGACAAGATCTGGACCATTGAATCTACATCCAGGCACACAGGAGGAGAACACGCAAGGAGTATGTATCTAAACCGTCAGATCTAGCACCAAGGACCGATAGTCGTCGAATCCAGGAGAAGGTGCGAGGGGTTTAATCCCTATGAAGCTGCACAAGGAAGAGGACTTGTCAAGTCCCGAAAGCATCAGGACCATCCATTTTGGAGGACAAGTGGCAGAGATCTGGTCCATTTCGCGAATTCAGGTATCGCGAGCTGGGAGGCGGAGTTCTTTGCACTTCAATCATCAAGTCGCGAGATCGCGATTCAACCTGAACCATTGATCAAGGAGGAAGGAGAGCCATGAGATTTGGCACCTCACTACATCGTGTATCGGGGTCTCAGAGGGTGAAGGAGTTGCACCTTGATCGCTAAATTCGCGAAGTGACGAGCACTGAGGGCTCGTGCGAACACGTGGCACGTCTGTTAGGTGGGGACCGCATGGTTGACAGGTGGCGTAACAACAAGCACCCAGAGAAAAGTGGAAGTGGGTGACAGGTGGCATACACGTGTCATCGTGGAAGGGGTCAACCCATCATTGACTTATCGTGCCTAAGGGATTCGCAGAAGAGAAGCACGAGGGTCCAACACCCCAACTCGCGAAGTCGCGAGTTGCGAGTAGTGCTAACACTTATCCCTAGCTGGTGGTTATGTGTGGAAGGTGCTAACAAGAAGGAGCCATACCCATATTGCATTCTCAGGTATCGGCGTTTGGAGAAAGAGGAGTTGAGGGTCTTCGACTCACGAACTCGCAAGTTGTGAGAGGCGCTTGCGCTAAGGCCCGGTTGTGGTCACATGGAGACATAAGACTCACGCCTGGTGTTAAGTTGCACAGGGAGGGTTTTTCATGAAGGACCTGTGGATTCATTGAAAGTTATAGCAGGGAACCAAAGGAGCCACTTCGGGTCGAGGAAAATTTAGAACGATCATGTGCGGATCTCAGCCCGATGGTCGGGGGTCTGCGTCGTCAATAATCCAAACTCTTGTGTTCCTTTGAGATATCTAAAAATCCTCTTTACTGCTAAGACATGTGATTCCTTTGGTGTTGATTGAAATCGTTCCACCTATCCAACTTCCTGCATTACATCTGGTCTAGATGTTGTCACATATAGTAAGCTACCAATCATTGACCTGTATTGTCTCTATTTTGTAGACTTTTAATCACCATATTTTCTCAACTTGCAACTAGTTTTCATAGGAGTGGTAACTAGTTTGCAATCTTCCATTATGAACCTCTTTAGCATTTCTCTGATATACTTAGATTGAGAAATAAAAATTGTGTGGTTTCTTTGACATATCTGAAGACCTAGAAAGAAGGATAGTTCTCCAAGTAATGACATTTCAATTTCATTTTTCATATCCTTTGCAAATTTCTTGATGTATAGGTTGTTGTCTGCGCTTACTTTCCATAGTTCGTAGCAAGTTTTGTCATTTTTGTTTCTGAGCATTACTCTGTTTTGAATGTGAGTTTTTGTATGCATTGCATGTGTCCAAAAAATATCTGTCAATTTGGAATCCATTAGCATTGTTCGAGCCATTTCCTATGTAATTATCATCCATTATGATAGTGTTCCTTTGTCTCTGAACGACTCTTTGAACCAATATATGAATCCATGCTCTCGTACATACTATCCATGTCTCTACTTGCACAATTGTCCATAATGTTTACCCATTTATCATTATACTATCATGAAGTCTTTATTAATCCATCAAATTGTACTTCTGCTAACTGATTTCTCTAGATATATCTTCTCAAACTCTGCAAGTTGCTCGAATGATGGTTCTTTGGTCTGTCACAGCTATCACATAGACTCCCCCTATATAATATTAATATTACCTGGGAGTCTCTAAGCCAGATGGCTCAGAACAATTCATGCTCTGATGTGTATTCATCATCATCTTCATTGGTAGATTCATCATCTCTCTGATCTCTGACTTATTTCTTTATTTTTGTGGATTCATCTTTCACTACAATGCCTAAAAGTACAGTCTCTTAAACTTGTTCCTTATTTACCTGTCCTTCTTGTCTTTCAGTTGTTTTCCAAACATTTATGTATCTCACATCTTTCTTTTTCTCTGTAGAATTTACTTCATCTCGTTTTATTGTCAATCTTGCGATCTCTGGGACCTAGTCTTTGTTCATATGTTCTTCGTGTTTTCTTATCCATACTTTCTTAGATCTGATATCAGTGTTCTCTTTCATGGAAGTATCGATCATGCTTCTACAATCACTATCTATGTGTACATATTTATGACATTTGTAACATTCAATGTTACGTGGGGCCACATATGCACTTCTTGCTTGAACATTTATTTTATAATCCCCACAATCTAAAACCTTATGTCCAAAATTAGTACAATAAAAATAATGACCATAAAAGAAATTTGCATACCTGGGAGTAAATGATATTCTTTGTGGTGTAGTCCTTCTGAATTTATGTCTTGATTGATCATGATCATGATTGAAGATTCTTTGTGGATTGAACATGAATAGTCTTCTTGAAGATGTATCTTCAATAGTTTTCTTAGATTTTGGTTGACCATGATTCCTTCCTTTGAGTACTTCTGCATAACTCTTTCTATTTTCTTCATTCTTCTTTTCTAGCAACCTTGAGTGCTTCTCTTCATTCTCTATAACTGATGTGTATGTTTCTGTCTCTTCAACGTTCTTCTTGAGATTGACGATTTTACTTCTCAATGTGCCAACTTCTTATTCAAGCTTCTCAACCTCTTCTTCTTTCTTCATTATATGAGACTTCATGACTTCTTTTGTTATTTTCACTTCTTCAAGCTGGATTTGTAATGTGATTATTTCTTCTCATTTCTCTTCTTGACTAAACTCTGCCTCAAGCTGGTTTAGATCGTTAGTTCTTTCCTTAAGATGATATTTCAATATATTCTCTCTCATTTATGCATCTTCCTTTTGTGATTCTATGTTGGCTTCCAAATACTACTTTTGATATTCAATATTTTCTTCGATCATCTGGCTTCTTCTAGCTGAGTTCTTAAGTTCTTGATGACATGTTGGGCTTCTTCAAAAATCTGAACACTTTCTTTTTGTTTCATCAATTCTTTCTTGAGTGACTTGTTTTCTTCTCTTACTTTATCTAAAGCACTAATAAATTCTCTGGTGATTATGTACTCTTCATCTTCTGAATCTATTTGACATGGTGAAAATAATTATTCTTGATTTGTATCTACATCTTCTTTGGCATTTTCTAAATCTACAATGGGTGAAGAATATATGTCATGTAACTTATCCCAAAGTTCTTTGGTTGATAAACATTTACCAAATTTTTCTCTTATCGGATTAGGTAATCCTTCCCAGATGAAATCCATTGCTATTTTGTTATTCTTCTTCAATTCCTTCTTGGCTGCAGTGTTTTCCCTTTTTGAACTATCATATCTTGTAACAACTGATAGCCAAATATAATGACCATGTGCCTGTAAAAATACTTTCGTCCTTCTGATCCACATCTCATACTTAAAACCATTCTGACCATTAAACATTGGTACTCCATTCTCATAATAATCCATGATCGCCTTCCAGTGGTTGAACTGTTTCCTGAAGGAACCAGCTCTGATACCAATTGTTGGATTACTGAGAAGGGGCATGAATAATTAATAGAGAAATTTAATCCTTTTTCACCATAAAATTCAAGTGTTATATCAATGTAGCATTATCATACAATAGTTTCAAAGTAAATAAACAATGAAAAAATGAGAAATCACACACATACACAATACACCAGTGTTTTACGTGGAAACCCAAAGCGGGAGAAAACCACAGAATGTTTTTTTCTTATATGTCTTTAAGAATTACATTCATTGGAAGTACCAACTTCCTTTGTTTTCCAGCTCCAACTGGAAGGAGGCTCCAACCCCCTATTTTCTCAGGCTACAACATGAGGGAAGCTCCAAATCCCCAATTCTCTGGCTACAACTAAAATGAGGCTACAACCCCCTATGTTCTCTGGCTACAACCAAAAGGCGACTACAACCACATGTCCTTGCCCCGTCCAACTGCCCTGAAATATAAGTAGAATGATGGAACCGTTGTCACACTATCACTATGAGATTACTGTTGTAAACCTGTACCAATCAGCCTGCACCAAAAAACATGTACCAATAATGTGAACCATGCATCAACCATGAATCAACATGTACCTCAACTTGTAATCAATTTGCACCATAAACAAGTGCATCAACCATGCACCAACCTATACCAAACAACCTGTAATCAACATGTACCATAAACAAGTGCATCAAACATGCACCAACCTGTACTTCAACCTATACCATGAACAAGCACATCAACCATGCACCAAACCTGTATAAATAACCTGTCACAACAACCTGTCCAAACAAAGTATCACAACAACCTATCTCATCAATCTTATCAATCAAATCAGATCTACTCACCAAGATCAATAACCAAGACAACTCTCAAAGATGTGCATCAACCAAGCATAACACAACAACTCATAATCATCACCAAGATCAATATGTGCTTCTAATAATATACCAAGACAAGTATGTTATATCATCCATAAACCATGTGTCAACAATACTACTAACAAGTACCTCCAGCCATGTACCAAGTATGTACCAATCATGTATCAAATACACATAAACTATGACTCATTTAGATGTACCAACATCATCAACTATACACCTCATGTATGTGCCAACTCATCAACTACTTGTCTCAACCATGTACCTCAACCAAAATCCCCCATCATTTTCATCATACAAATCTGATTTGTAACTCTGTAATAGACCTGGTGTATATGATCACATACTTGCAAACCTTCATTAACTTTAACAACAAGAGACTAGCATTTTCATCAAACTTTACTTTAGTCTCACATGACTAATTTTGGATTAGTCAACAACCCTAACTTGAAATAATCATACTATGTACCTATAATGAATAAAGATCTGAAAATAGTACACAATTTTCTTCAGTGTGTTTTATGGAATTCCTCCAGGTGTCACTACTTGGAGCCTCTCAGAAAAGGAGTTATATTAAAAATGGCATACCTTGTTGAATTCTGGCTTATTCTAGAGAGCAAACTTGTAGAGTGTGCCATGCATGGAATATTTGTTGTATGGATCTAAAATTTGTACACAAAATATTACAGACTGTAATATAACCAACACATTTGGTCTTACTGAATTTGGATATGTTATGAAAAAGTTATGACGTTTTTACCCAAAACACTTGTTTTAGACTAGTTTCAGGACTAGCCACAAACCCTATTTTCCACGGAGTGTAACTCCAAAAATACAATGACCCGCAAGCTGAAATTCATACCACAACTACTTATATATGTTTCCTAAATGTCCTCCCAATTTCACGGTATGAATCATTCAAGAAACAAAGTTATTATGAAAATGGTGAGATGACCTGTAAATAACATACCTTAGAAAGAACCATCAAAAGAACTTATCCTCCCTTGAATTTTGGTCTTCTTTACTTCACCTTCCTCTGAAATTCAACTTAGATATCCTTTGCTTACCTCAATCACCTATAGATATTAAATATGCTCATTTGTAATTAAAATGAGAGAGCCTTTCCTCTTATTTATACTTACTTGTAGCTTCCTCAAGGGGTTACCTTTTAACCATCTTAACCCACTTTCCTTATTTTATGGTTAACCCACTTCTAATTTCACCATTAACTTTATTATTGAAATAATTTATTTTGTATTCACTTTGAATTATAGTACACTCATCACTTCACTTTATTATTTACCTTCTAAAATCTCTTAAACCACTTTGACTACTTTGACATTTTGGGGCTTCTAGATGACTCATGAGGGTTCTCCAACTTCA
>ML790316.1:165304-179295 GCA_009831015.1 Picea engelmannii | reverse complement strand
TCTCTAAGCGTGAGGAGTTATGTGACATTACACATACCACTGGAAGTGGAATGACATTTACTATCCATCTATAATAGTCTTGCCTGCAAATATATCAAAACTCATATCATTATCCATCAAACAAACTTGGGTCCATTACCCAAACCTGGGTTCTCCAACTTCTCATGGCCATAACTCTCTAACCGTGAGGAGTTATGTGGTGTTCCACATACCACCGGAAATGGAATGATATGTAATATCCATCTAGAATAGTCTTACCTTCAAATATATTAAAATTCATACCATTATACATGAAACACCCTTGGGTCCATTACCCAAACCTTTGTGCTACCGGAATTCGCTACTGGACTTTCTCCAAGGATTGACATAAATCACTAAGGGTTGAAATCAATATACAATATCACTCTCCAATGGTTGACATCAATGACAACCAACAATCCATACCAATTTTCCATCAACCTAAGCCAATTATTTGACAACTATTGGGAGGCCTTGATAAGGGTAACATACTCGTACCTTTTCATACTTAACATTTTCCATCTATTTTCATTCTGTTGTCATATATTATGGGAATTTTTGTTACATGTATTCAAAAAAGGTCCATACTCCAATCTCTTATGAGAATAAGGAGCTTGAATTCCCTAGGTTGATGCAGCTAGTAAAAAAAATGGAAAGAGCATGTTATAAATTCTAAATGCAAAAGAACAATATAGGGATATAAATGATAAATCAAATCCAAGTTAGCCTTACCTCTACCCCCTCCTTATGACGCCATCACCCCAAGTCCTAATTAATTGAATGTATATCTAAAGAAAGGACTTAATTTAATTCTCCCTGTGTAATAAATGAATAAACCTAAAAAGGGGCTTGCAAAAAACATTAATGAATAGAAAAAGGCAAGATAGGGGTGGAAAGAAATAGTGCCAAGGAAATCGTAACTCAATGCACCAAGAACTCCCTCTACAAAGGAACTCATGGATATGGTCATCACACATGGCCATGCATGTCAATATCACCATGACCATGAAATAAACCCCAAGTCATACCACTCACTCGCATTTACACTTTGATGGGTTTCTTGGGAAATACTCCTCTACTTGGGTATCGTCACACTGTTGACATGATATTTGTGACCTTAATCAACAACAGGGGTTACCCCTGTGATAATTCCCAATTATACCTCACATCGTTTGTAATAGGGAACCCATCGGGATTTTGGCCCGACGACCATTACTGGTTGTAGGGTTTATCAGTTGTAGCCTGGTACAGTGACAATGGTTTCTAAGATAAACAATGGAATGAAACTGATCTAAGATGAAAATGCATGTGTCCAAACAAAACTAACGATATCCAAAATGCAAACACGGAACTACACATGATCCTTTTAATGGCCCAAGAAATAGTTCACATGGAGAAAAAACAAGAATATGGGTAAATGACTGCAAATCCATAATAGTCTAGTATTGAAACAATCATTTACAGTTATATGTTCACAGATTCAAACAAATATTTTCTAAAGAACAGAAATAATAATGTAGCAGCCACACATAAAAGTATTCTACAATGTGAGGTATATTCTTACACAACTCTAGTGTTGAGAAAAAAGTAGAAAAACATTCCACAATAAGTGCAACACAAGATTCTGAGTTCTCCAGAAAATAACTTGGTCAAAAAGGATTCTCCTCATTAAAGTTCCAATAGTATTACATGAAAGCCCCAAATTAGAGTACAATCACTCTATTTATTGAAATTCACCATGACTATTGGCCTTCTTCCTTCCTGACATTCCATTTGTAAACTTGTGTTCCTATCCTATATGAAATTTTGAGGAGATATTGACAATAGAAATGTTCATAATTTACTATCTCCTACATCATGTACGTTCATATTTTGAATTTGTCTTTTAGTGCTTATGGGCCATCATTAATTGTGGCCCTATTTTTCCTTATATAATGTGGTCAATAATTTGCACACTATGGATGCTTTTTGTCTCTTTGCCTAGGACTTGTCTATTATGAGATTTCATTACTTATTTTAAGCCTTCCCTTCATCCTCTGCTATTTGAGCTTGATTCTTGCTTGTTTATTGTTGCTCGTGTGTTGGTATGTCATCCTTTGTTGTATATCATAGTTGCAAATACCTTATTGTGTACTAGTGGATCCTTCGTGTCCTGATGTATAGCATTCGTGTTTCTATAGTCTGCTTCTACATACATTATGTATTTAGATTCTAGAGTATGATCCTCTTTCAGTATTGGTACCTAGCTTCCATTTTCTATAAAATAGATGAGTTCCCAACACATAGAACTTCAAAACATACTTTAAAAGGGTGCATTAAAAAAAAACAATTAATTGGGAACTGAGTAATAAGTTCACATATACTTCCTTGAGTCTAGTCCCTTTGGTGATTACTTCATGGGTATTGATGTCTAGATCTACTAAGGTCCAAACAAAAACCTCACGAGGATATAAATATCCCCCTGTGTTTTTATAGAGGTGGTACTCCTCTGTAATTTCTTAAAGATAAACTTGAATATCTTGGAACTAGTATGAAAATGAGAGAATGCTAAATAGAAAACTCCATATCTTTATCATTCAATAAAAATGTAAAAATATTTTTGATTGAAAATAATATTCATACACCAAATAATTCTTGAGAAGAGGACCATGAATCTTCACTCATAAAAATAAAATATTTGAAGAAGTATTATACAGGAATAAATAGCAGTTACATGAAAAATAAGAAGATTCTCACATCCATCACGGTATTCAAAAATATTTTATCACGTTCAAGGAAAGGAAGAAAATAGGCCCACAAATGAGAGAAATTTAAAAGAGTTTTTCATTCAAAACATGATAGAATATGATAGGAAAAAATTAAATATCTTATGCTCAAAACTAAGAGTTCAAAGATATCATTAAAGTTTATCCCCAAAATAGTTCTATGGGATTTTTAAAAATAGTCTTTGATAGTCTTAAAAATAAATGCATTCATCCATAATTGGACTGGGATTGGGCTCCCATGGACCATAAAATGAAAGAACAAAATAGGGTTGAACCTGAAAAGAAGACAAAAAGAAGCGATCAGAAATTGGTTTTTTTTTTCTTAGGAAAGATAAAACACAACCTGGTGACTTTTGAACAAGAAGAGAAAAGAATTGAGAAGAATGTGATCATTTTTACTCACTGTGATGGTGTTTTCTCTCTGTATATTTTTCTGTCAGTGTTCCTTTTGTGTTCTCCTGAGTTGTGGTTCTTGGACAGGTTGTAACTACCACTTCTTGATTTTATTCAATTATTTTGATTAAAGCTTGCTTTAACCAATTTTCGACATAATCCCTCATGGGAGTGACAATTACCTCTTGTCTCACTCTTATATCAAACAATGAATTTTCTATGTCTTGGTAGTCAATTGAAACGTGATTTAATGTATCTTCTATATCCTCATTCTTGTTCACATAATTGACTAACTATATTTCTACTTCAAATTATGAGTATTCCATTAAACCATTGAACCTTTATGTCGATGCAGATTTTAATGATTTTAATTTTTCCTCAGATTATTCCTTAGTCATAAACATTGAATTTAAAATGATTTTTGTGTCATCCACCTCTCGTGTAGTTCCATCTAAGTCCAAATCAATTAATTTTAAATAATGTTAACCCATTTTGACACCTAGAGTATCAAGCTCATTCAATATTTCTTTTAAGCATTTAATTATTTTAATCCACTAAGCCTTTAATTGTTTAATGTGAGATGGGTAGGGTAAGCATTCTTCCTTTCTTTTATGCTCGGTCATATTTGAAACTTTAATCAAAAAAGTAGTGATTTCCTCTTTATAAAACCCCTCATCATTTTCCAGATCATCTTCGAGGTACTATTTCAAATTTGTCATGTTTTAATGCCAAAGCAATAAAATTGTTTGTTAACTCCCATGTCTCAAGAATTAGAGACATTATCTTCTAAATATTCTTTTCAATATATTGTCTGACAACCACAAGTAGGCTGGATGTTCCTTTTAGTTTCTAACTAGACTCTGGTGTGTCGTCCAAATTCTTCCATGGCTTCATAGTGGTGATTGGACTTGCAAATATTGGAGGTGGCATCAATGTAGTTTCCAATTCTTTGATTCTTTCTTTCAAATTAGAATTTTTGTTTTCCATCTCATCAACTGACAATTCAAGTGCTTCCCCAATATCCTTGTGGATGCGAAAAATTTTGAAAGGCAGTACATAGCTGAGATCTAAATCTGAATTGGATTTTCCTTGAATCCTTTTATTTTTTAATGGAGTATTTTGAAAATTATTTTTTTCGTACTTTTATCGAACAGAGCATTCTGTAGTGTGAAATATTCTTCTTCTAAAAGGGCTTGTTCTTGAGTTTCCAATTCAACTGCAACTTCCATGCTTTCTTGAAGTCTCTTCTCATCATCGAGAAATTCTATATTTTCAATATCAACATCCAGATCCATGTCTTTAAGGACAACCTCGTCTTCAAGTGTGAGATCTTCTATTTATTTCTTACTTCTTTTTATTTTTTTTATAACCTGAAGCTTATGAGATCACTCTAATTTTCCCTTCGGAGGGTTTTGGTCACCTCCATCATCAGAATTATTGGTCGAAGACTTCCTTTTCTCTTGTTTCGTTGACTGAAAACTTTGTTTTTGTGGGCTTCTTTTCTGTGAAACATTGGGAGAATGAGTACTCCTTTCATTAACCACTATTCCCCATTGTTTATGTTGATCTGTAGTACTCATTACAGTCTCAATATCCTCTGGTTTCGTTTCAACAATTATTGTTGGTGGGTCTTCACTATCGCCCTCCTTTTCTCCAAATAAAAATGTATTAGCAAGTGAAATACTAAAACCAATAGATTTCATATGGTCAATGAAAAAGTGGTTGGGTTAGAACCAATGTTTTTTTATTAAGCAAAATTTCGCCAATTTGGCTAAATTTCAATTTTTTGGAAGAAATTTTCATTTTTTCATTAAAAATGAAAAAAAAAATTAGCCTAATTTATGATTATAGTTATTCATACACTTATATTTTTCACCTAAATATAAAAAATTTCCATGAACATATTGTTGGGGATTTTAAATGTCTTTCTAAGACAACTAAGTAGCACTCACATTAATTATCAAACCAGGGGTCATCTTGTATTTCAAGGCTATGTGCAAATTCTATGCAGGCTACAATTTCCTTTGTAGTGTTGGTGATTCTAATGATCGTGCAATGAATGAAAACTCAATAAATCTATTATTTCTTGAAAGAAAACATACTTCAAATTTATCTTGTGTAAAACCTTATAAACATTCATGAAGATGGAAAATCGCACTCAATCCAAACAATTCCTCACTGAAAAGAAGATCACATTTTATTCATGCAACACTCATTGAAAAGGAATTCACTCTCAATCCATGCCACTCTTGTTGAAAGAAAATAACAACTGCAAAATAGAAAACAATCCAACAGTACTTCTGATCAATACCAGACTCACAATGATTTTAAAGAGACAAATGCACTTGCTATAATTTTAATAAGAGAGACTATCTATTAAAGAGGAATCCAATGATGCAAAAACCACATTGAAGCTCCAACTAATAGAGGTAACAACAGTAACAAATATTCTCAATTCCTAGTAATAATCGACCAAGCTCTGCAAGTAACAACTCATGCAATTAACAAGGATCAGGAACAAGTAACGATCCATACAGACCAGTAATAACTACAACACTTAAAATTATGAAAACGGACTATAACAAATCTACTCAATAAAACAAATGAAATTGCAACACCTGATTAGCAAAGGGGGGGCTTCCTTCACCAATTAGGGTTGTTGAAACAACTCACAGATTAATGATCAAATAGTACAAACCAGTATAGTCATGTTATAGAAAATAAATGATACAATAAGTTCACCAGATATTTTTTACACACTTTCTTCTCTCCTTTTCCAACCCCCTCAACCCAAGAGGGCTCCTATTATTTATACATTTCTAGATAACAGTCTTTACAAATAGAATATCGGATCTAATCAATACATACCATATGATTTGTTGCACATTCGTATTGTTACAACTGATGTACAAAATAGATCATTTTGTTACATTATTAAAACCACGAACAATTGCAACAGTTGGTACTCGTGTTTCTTCTGATGACTCATCATTTCCATGTTGGTGTTTGTATGTTCCTATACTTAAGGATCGGTAAAAGACCAAATGCTCATGTATCACAGGAATCGTAGAAATGGCAACATCTAGAAGTAACAACATATCAAAAAGAGACATCATCTGAGCTCGGGAAGGAGTAGCAGCATCAGATCCTTGAATTAACACAACATGTTCTCAACCTACAAGTTTGTGCTTCCAAGCCATCTCGTCAGTAACCCAAAATCAATAAGGAAACTACTTAACATCTTATATTACCACTTAAATAATGTAATTCAAAAAAAGGTTGAACCTTGGGTTAAAACATGAAGGCACCGAAGGGAACAGCCCAGCTCTGGGGTAGTATCAACAATGGCGGTGGAGGTTACAACAATGGCTTGATAGGCTTACTCACGGACCTCGCAGCCCAAATTCTCTCGGGAATTAGGCGCCATGTGGGTAGGGTTCGGCAAAGGTATCACTACCAGACAAGAACCCTTGCCTCAAGCACCAAATTTTCTCTTTTCCTCTCACTGCTTCCCAGCTGGTTTTTGTCAAATAATAGGTGGGCCTTATTCTTTAATAGCTTCTGAGACCTCGAGAATGGGGGACAGCGCCAACCTATAGCCTTGTTTTGAGACATCCGACGGCTCAGGATCCCCGGAGGTGGATTGGCTTGGCCCACCTTCCACTGATGAACAGCAATTGCCTTCAGCGGTTGGTTCAAATTTTCCCGAAGATTGGGATGGGAAACTCCCATACTTCTCTGAACCACCAGGTGTTCTCGGTGCCAATATTCGTTTTACAGGGGGGGATTTTACCTTGGGGTTTAGTGCCACTTTCACGGAACTTCTTGAACCACAATTCTACGAGTCACAGATTGGGGTTTCGACTGATCTTATCATTACACAACGGTTTTCTCCCTCAGACTTCTTGGAGGAAGCAAAACAGATCGGGACAATGACACAAGGTCTGGATGGTGGCTTATATTTTCACCCCTCTCCAATAGACCTAACCTCAGATACCAAGAAGAACACCCCCTCTAGACATAAGGGGGCTATATCTCACAACTTCCAACCATGCTTGGATAGTCGGCTAACAAAAACTCTTAGGTGCACAAAGGAAAGACAGGGGGCAGGGAGACTAGCCTTTGGGGAGGAAGTGGTGATGGACAGGGTTCTAGATTATACTGAAAGAGCCCTTTTGTGCAGAGTCCTAGGGAAAAAACTGGGCCTGGCTTACCTCAAAAGATGGGCTCACAATTACTAGCTTCCTGATCTCTCTCAGATGACCCTTATTAGACTCCTCACCAAAGGTTGGTTCGCCTTTATTTTTTCTTCCAACTCCAAGGTTGATTGGGTTCTCAAGAAGGTTTGTTCCATCGCAGCAACCCTGACTCTCCTCAAATGATGGATGCCCAATTTTGACGCGAAGCGAGAGCGGGTAGATGAGGAACCCATCTGGGTTAGATTGTTGGGCCTCCCGATGCAATTTTGGAATACCCATTGCTTTCAGGCAATCAACAATGTCTTGGGAAACTACATTGAGGCAGATATGTCCTTCAAGGTCATTGGGATCATGACAGTGGCCTGTACATTGGTGTGGATCAATCTACGTCTGGTTCTTTATCAGGAGCTGCTCATAGAATCGACTGTTGGGAATTTCGTACAAACCATGGATTATGAGGGTATTCCTTTCCAATGCCACAGATGCCATGTCTATGGACACAGAGTGGCCAACTGCCCACTCACCTACAAGGTCAAATAAAGGCAGAAAAGAGGGACGATCACTTCCACCTCTCCTTCGCGCAAGAAATGGGCACCGCTTCAGGACTCAAGGGATTACAGCAGACAGACTCTGAAGAACCGGGGAGTTCTTAGCTCGGTGGGTACAGGGTCGGCTAATGGACACTCGTAAGGCTCGAGATAGATAGGATACTTGAATGCAGGCCCACTCTCCTCTCCTTCCTTGGACCATCTCCTCCGGTGAGAACATGCTATTACAGGTACATCTCCCTTGGTTACTTCTCTTTCTACTTCGGTGTCCCTTGCTCCTCCTGTTATTTCTGAGTCTATTACCTCTTCTTTAGGAGGGGATTATTTTATCGGCATCAGCCTAGCCTCTTTACTTTTCCCCCTCTCCTCCTCCCCAATGGTCTTCCCACCCCTTCTGGTCACTCCCTCCCCAAACTTAGGGGTTTCAGGAAACCCACTTTTGTCGGGCCACTTGACCCCCTCCAGTCCTCCTCAACCACCTGTTGTTGATGTCCCCCCTCCCCCTCCCCCCTTCCACTCCTTACCCTCCATGGACTCCTTAACCATGCCCTCTCTCCCCATTACCCCCGACACCCCCTCGACCTCACTTGACTCCTCATCGGAAGACAACTTAGTACACTACTATCTTAGAAGTAAATCGGTAATCAAAGAGAATCCTCTGGAGAGTGGTCTTCACCTGAATTCGGGCAGTGGAATGGGATCTATTTCACAGACTCCCTTAGTGGGCAAAGGCAGAGGTCGTAAATCACACTTATACCTGGCACAAGATCGGGCCAGACTAGATCTGGATTCTAGGAGACAATCCTCGATAGAATGGGCGCTTAGAGAAAATATTCCCCAGGACAGAGTTACCTAATGAAAATCCTCTCCTTCAATTGTAGGGGGTTGGCGAACCCCAATAAAAAATCGTCTCTATGAAGATTGGTTGAACTCTATATGTTGGATGTCATTCTACTACAATAAACTTTAGGGGAATCCACAGTTGTAGTTAAGAATTTGGAATCCTTACTACCGGGGTGGTCATTCACAGCTGTAGACGCCCAAGGACGCTCGGGGGGCATGGCCTCTAGATGGAAGAAAAAGAACTGTAATATGGAAACAACCTGGGGTTTTAACTCAGGGATAGGACTCAATATCTTCTCTACAGCCTTGGGACATTCTTGTATGGTCATAAACATTTATGGACCTCATCAGGATAGACAACTTTACTAGAACTCTATAGCAGATTTCAACTGGTTCAAACGAAAAGATTTTATTCTCGGTGGCGACCTAAATTTCTCATTAGGCACTCCAAAGGTTTGGGGTCCAAGGGAAGCACCTGACCCACTAAATGATTTCTTCCTAAATTACCTGGACCAGTGGGGCCTAGTGGACATCGAACCACAAAAACTTACCCCCACCTGGTGCAACAGACGGGTAGGATCGGATTGGGTGGCTAAGCGGCTGGACATATTTCTTATCACCGATTATTTTCTAGATTCTTTTGGCCTGGTTAGACAACGGGTGACCTTTGGGGGAGAATCAGACCACCAACCGATCTTGTTTGAATTTGGGACCTTGTCGCGCAGACCGACTAGCCCCTTCAAATTCTTTGAGGGTTGGCTATCAGACCCAACCTACCTACAACTTATAAAGAATTTGTGAGTGCTTCAACCAGCTCTTTCCCAGATCCCTACAGCAATACACTTTTTGGAAAACCTAAAGGGACTTAAGGTGTCTACTAAGAAGTGGGACAAGACAAAACAACAAAAGGATGAGCAAACTCTAAAGGATATTGAGCTGAAACTATTAGAACTACAAGACAGGACAGGTAGGGGTTTTCTTAGCCAGGAAGCCAAAGATCTCCTATACAGATTGGAAAAACATCGCAGGGCCATCCTAGAAGAAAGAGAGGCACAGTGGAAACTTAAAAGTAGGGCCCTGTGGCTAAATTGTGGAGACGAAAATACAAAATTATTTCAAGCCTTTTCAAAAGGTAGGAAGATGGATAACACGATCTGGAGCCTTCGGAACTTGAGAGGGGAGGAAATTACAAAGAACTCTGATTTATCTGATTTGGGCATAAACCATTTCAAGACACTCTACAAAGCCTAGGAGAGAACTTCCATTGCAAAAATCATAAAATGTACACAACTCTTCCCCAGTTTTGTCGAAGAGGAAGCAGCTAAACAATTAATGAGATCGTTCACTCAAAAATAAATGTTAGAAGTTCTACATACTTTTTAAAAAGGGAAGAGCCTTGGTCCTGATGGGTGGCCAATATAATTCTATTTGGGGTGCATTGACATCCTGGGGCCTAATATACTATGGGTAAAAGAAGAATCAAGGAAAATGGGACATATAAACAACCCTATCAACGCTACTTTTATTTCTTTAATTCCCAAAACAGACAACCCAACCTCATTTGAGGATTTTCGTCCCATCTCACTATGCAACTGTCTGTACAAGATAATCTCCAAAGTCATCAGCATAAGGTTAAAGGTCATCCTCTCAAAACACATCTCGGGGGAACAGTTTGATTTCCTAGAAGGTAGGCAAATACACGAGGCTATTGGCGTAGCACAAGAAGGTCTTCATACCATCAAAACCAAGAAAATGAGAGTAGTTGTGATAAAATTAGACTTATCCAAAGCCTTTGATAGGGTAAATTGGCTATACATCAAAATTCTACTGATCCACCTGGGTTTTGGCCTAGATTTTGTCAACTAGATAATGGCCTTCTTAAATTCAGTCTCCTTCTCCATTCTTCTCAACGGATCAGCCACAATTTTTTTCCAAGAAGGAAGGGGAATTCGACAAGGGTGCCCTCTCTCTCCCCTACTCTTCCTACTTGTTGCAGAGTGCCTGAGCCACTACTTGACAGAGGAAAAAGAAGGAGGACATTTCTCAGGTATCAAAATCTCAATTGGACTAGCCATCACTCATCTACTATTTGTAGACGACATAATAATCTTTTGTGATGGCTCGAAAAGAGATGCCGCTTTATTATTGGAGGGGCTCCTGCTCTTCAAACAAGAAACGGGTATGCCTCAGAAATCAAACATACTCTTCTCTCAGATTGAGGATGAGGACACTCGCCACTATCTAGCCCTCTTCCCTTTCCAAACTTAGAACCTGGATGAAGGCCTCAAGTATCTTGGATTCCAATTAAAGCCAAACGATTACAAAAAAACCGATTGGATTTGATTGCTGGCCAAGCTAGAAAAAAGATTAAAGAGCTGGAGTCTCAAATGGCTTTCGAGAGACAATCGCTTGGTACTAATAAAATCTGTTTTGGAAGCAATCCCAGTATATTGGCTTTCCCTCTCCTAGATCCCTAAAGGTATAATCGAAAAAGAAAGAAGATTGTCCTTTTCTTATCTATGGAGAGGGAACTCTGAAAATCGAGTCCTACCCTAGGTACGCTAGGAGAGAATTGCAAAACATAAATCCTTAGGAGGATGGGGCTTAAAAAACATATTTCTCCTTTCAAAAGCATTGGCGGCCAAATCCATTTGGCAACTAATTTCGACGACAATCTTGTGGACCAAAGTGACTCTACAAAAATATGTGGCCCCGCTCTCTTTCTTGGAATGGATCAGGAGCCCTAGATCTAGAATTACTGGTTTTTTAGTCATGTGGAAGGCGATCCAACGGGTCTTTGAGGTGATCGGAAACTCCCTCGCCTGGCAAGTAGGGAATGGAACCCTACTCAGAATCGGAAGGGACCCATGGGCAGGCTGCACGAGGGAACATCTCCTCCCATAAGATATTTTCACAACCTTAGAATGGAGTGGAATCTATCATCTTGCCCAACTAGCTGACCCTCTACACACAACCCTCTGGAAACAAGGCTGGAAATCGGGAAGATCCTTGGGGCTAAATGAGCCTCAAACTATCATTTGGGAAAACTACATCCTTGGCCTAAGAAAGGAAAACATACAACTATCATAGGATGAAGACGAGCTCATTTTGGATGGTGATCCAAGAGGCACCTATTCTCCCCAAGCAGGATATATACTACTTAGCACAGAATCAATGCAACAAGAAGAGAAGTGGTGGTGGAAGAGACTATGGAAACTAAAATGTCCAGCCAAAGGAAAACTACTAGTATGGTCTATATTAGAAAACAAATTCCCCACCTGGGATAACCTGTAGAAGAAGCAATTTCATGGGTCAGGACGGTGCCCCCTCTGTTGTCTACAGGACAAAATGATTTACAACCTTTTTATGCGCTGCCCATTCGCCCTATCAGTTTGGAGGGAAGCCTCCACTTTAAATCCATATGTGGGCAGCTAGCAAGGTGACACTTATGAAGAAGCCCTACAGGAATGGATAAAAACACCCACCCCTCTATACTTAAGAGCTCTGTCGTTAATAGAAGCCTGGGGAATATGGATTGCCCGAAATAATAAAATCTTCCGAGATGCCTTACTTTCTTCCATGAAGGTGGCCGCAGACACTTTAAGCATTCTTGACCATCTAAAAACCACACATTCTTTGGGACAGGGCACGAATCGGCCTCTATGCGAGGAACTGGTCAACAAAGGATATCCTTGGGCCTACTTTGATGGTGCGGCCTCAGGCGACCAACTACACTATGGGGGGGGAGGTTTCCTATACCTATCCGATCAACATTTTTTTCACCTCAGAGCCGGTCTGGGACCAGGCACAAATAACTTTGTTGAGTTACAAGCCTTAAAAATTTTACTACTCCTCGCGGCAGAAAAGGGGGTAACCAAGCTACAAGTCTTTGGGGATTCATTGAACATCATTCAATGGGAAAATAAAACACACTCTTGTCACATAACCAGACTCAGACCGTTTTTGACTGAAGTTTTGAGAACCATTGCTACTTTTGATCAATTTTGTCTCTCTCACATTTATAGGGAAAGGAATCCCACGGCTGAATGGCTATCCAAAGAAGCATCGTAGCTAGACTTTGGAAGCTGGCATATCACTAAGCATACACAGGATGGCATTTTTGATTATCACAAACCCTTCCATGAAGAACAGGATTAAAGGATGATAGTTGATAGATTCAATATGTACACTACAACAGGAACATACAGTATATAACTGGATCTGCTATTTTTGGAACTTGTACTTTTATCTGTTTGTTTATCAGGACAGCACAGGGGTGGATGCACCTCCATATTTTTCCACTATATTTGTTGTAAGGAAGTTTGACCATATCTTGGAAGGAAGTAATATAGAAATGTAAGAACCACTAAACAGACAATATATATTATGCTACCTTAAAGAAAATATATATCTATGATTGTAATTTTATACCTCATCTAATAAAATTACGACTTTTTTCTCTGGAAACAAAAAAAAAAAGCATGAAGTCACAGGAAAGATATTGTCAAAAGAGGGTAAAATATGACTTAAAGTATCTTCAAAACAGGGTAAATGGATGGGGAAAAGGGTACAAATCATGGGCCCAACACATATAATAGGTTTTCTTAATATTTCCATCAAATCAATGATTGTGCATCCCAATTTTTTGGGTATATTCACTACATATGGAGGATTAGTTAGTAGTAACTACTCTTGGGAAAACCATGAATTTTCAATTGAAGTTATGTAAATTTATAGGACAAGAAAATGTTTGTAGTAATTTACTTCTATTATTTTTTTCACTTCTTTTAACATCAAGGTAGTATATCATGTTGTATATTAGTGTGTAGAAACTTTTCCATGTATTTTTAAATATATTTTCCATTGCCATTTTTTTGTTAATTATTGTCAATGATGCACATGTGACACAAATAGAATGGCATTGTTGCCAAATTTTAAAGGTAGTAACAAGAAATCAATCGGTTATTGCCTAAGATAAATGATATAATTTTTTTACAAATATGGTTTGATAAGTTATGATTTATCTGGTTTGAAAAAAAAATCATTGGTTCGAACCCCCTAATTTATTCTACGAACTTTAAACTATATCGGTCAAGTTGCACTGCAAATTCATCAATTTTTGAAATACCTATCAACAAAATTTCCCCAATTTTCCATGGTAAAGGAATGAATTGCTTATTTCTTTTATCATGAAATAAATATACCCAAAATCTGTATTGTGTGGT
>ML790316.1:141924-154685 GCA_009831015.1 Picea engelmannii | reverse complement strand
TTTTTTTTTATTAAACTTTGTTTAATATTCCAAATTATGTTAATGAGGAAACCCCTTTTTATATTAAACTTTGTTTTAAACTTTAAAATTATTTTAATGTTGTGTCTTCATTTAACCTATTTTAAGGTGAATGTTGTGTATTGGTGCTCGAGTTAAATAGGATGGTTGATATGAAGACTAATATGAGGGGTCAATGTATTGGCAATATCAAAATATCAAAGGGACGATGTTTAATAATTTTAAAGGGAGTGGGGGTTTGACACAGCCTAATTTGACTTAGAAAATTGAGCTTTCTTTCCAAATCCTTTCTAATTTATTCAATATTCTTAGCATCAGGTGGATGGGGAAAGTGATGGCCTTCTTTACTTTTCTTTTCTTTTATTTTACCTTGGTAGGGGATGACTACTAGATATTGGGATTTTTCTTTCATATTTTTTGCACCTAGATAAATAAAATAATCCCTTATGGTTTTCATCCTTTAGACTTTGACATTTCACCCTTCATGCGAGCAAATACTTAGTGCGTGGATGGTTCCATTGTTACATAGGACCTTCTTTCTAGCCAACATGCAAGGATAACCATTAATTATCCACTTTGTAAAGTCATGTTCTAATCATTGTTACAATATTCCAAAAACATCCCTTATTTATCTTCAATGGGGCCCTCCAGTTCATCTCATGAGCCAAGAAAGACATGTTGAATGCTTCAGGAATGTCTCATGTGCATGGTGTTTCCTATATGAGACAATGGAGTTGAGAAACATGTCCACTATCAAACGTGATTACAAACTCCATAGAAAATGAATTGGAAGAATGGGTCATCCTTAGGGGAAGTAATAATGTGAAATAAACCTTGCAGTCACATCCAAAATCAAAAGATAAAACTTTGTTTGAAACCTAATACAACTGAAAAATAAAACCTTTAGCAAATTATGAGTAAACATAGGCAGTCGACAAGAAAAATATTTCGAAAGAGAAAACATGAATTTCAATTTCACAAGTAGCTTAAAATATCCATGCATTACAACACCACAATTATTTATGCAGCCTCCAGAAAACACTGGTCCCTATGAAAGACTAGACACATAGCATTTTTTCTAAATGGGCTTCATCCCTAGGTTGTCCAAGAATTAAATAACACATATTGTTTCCTAAATCCTACCAACTCATCCTTGTGGCTTTGTTTTTAAAAAGTGAGGGATTAGAAAGTTCTTCCTTTTCTACTTCTTTAATGGCTTTTCTCTAGTCCTACGATATTTTAAGGATTTTAGAATGTGTGCTCACTCTCTAAATCTCCAAGTCCGAAAAATTATTATGATTCACGAACATGCCCACCTCATCACTAGTTCAAATTAGTATTTTGATATCAATGGGACACTTGTAGCTACATAAGCAAATCATTCATATCGTAATATTGATTTTAACAAAAAAAATCAGAAATGAAAGGGATCAAGATAATCATGTGTAGAGAATTGAAAGTATAATCCAAAAAATAGATTTGTGAGTAATGTTCCCGGGTGTTGTATCATAAGGTTAAGTCGAATTTTTTGAATCCTTTCATTTTCTCAAGTTGTGTCTTCCTCTTCAAGTGAGAAAAATATTCAATGATTAAGGTATGAAGACAGAGATTTACAAAATAAGAGTATGACATGTTAAACATGATATGTTGAATATCATCAATAAAACTAGTGACTAGTGATATGAATTGATCTCTTAACCATTTTCAAACAGAAATGTTATATCCTTTGACTAAGACATCCTTCCAAGTTTATCTAGCTATCAGGATAGAAAAAATTGACTATGAATCAAGGTTGACTAAGATAATTTCCTCAAGAAGGGCACACTAGTAGAGATATTATAACATAAACCATAATTGAATCCTATATACAGGATGGCATGGAGCACTAAATCAAAAGTTAATTCTTTGAATTGACATGGAACCATACCTATTGGAACACATTAGGTCTAATCTTGAATCTTTACCAATTTCATGTTTCCAAGATCCCAGTAGAAAAGTGGAGTCAACAACCTTGAATCTTCATTGGTTAATGAAAGTTCCTTTTTGGAGAAGAAAGTGATTCTAACTATGATGATCAATTGGCTGCCCTGAGGTAGTTCTTATTGAGAACAATTTCTTGTTCATCAAAATATTATTGGATATGTCACAATTTTCATGAGAGGATCCACTCCATGGACTTTTTTTAGTAGGTCATTGTTTTTAAATTTTGACGTTATTTCCCTTGTTGAGTATGGTCATCAAAAATAAAACTGTCATTACCACCTCTTCTATTATATTTTCAAAACTAGGTTATTGATCATGTATGGTTGGATTTGAACAGGTTTCATATCTGAAGCCAGGATAAGTATATGTAACACACACACAAAGAAAAATGGAAGGAAAAGGCTACCTGTAACCTTTTCTCTCTTGGAATTTCTCCAGGTATGGAATTGTAGATCAACAAGTAATACTTATGCAAGTGAATGGGTTGCTCGTTGTATGTTATGTGCTTCATGAAATTGGTTGGGATTTGGAAGTGTATTCATGTTCATCTTCCTCAACACTCTTCATAATTTGAAATATTTACAAACTGGTGTCTTTTCCGTATTGGGTGATGGAGTCAAAATTTTGGTTACCCAATGAATAAGTTTACCAAAAGGAAGTGGAAATGGGAGCACTCTTAAGCATTATCCTCTAATCATATTTTGGGAATCTGAATGGAAGGTCATTCATTGTTGCAGGGTGTAATTATTCACTTGGAATTTCATGAGTTTTCTATTACAATTCTCCCATAAATGTAAATACTTTTACAAATATGTTTGTTCATGTTGGGTTGTTATATTCTTTGCACTGAAAGAAAAATCATTCGACTTTCTAGTCAAGGTGGATTGACTGGGTGATAAGTTGATCAACGAGTCAAATTGAGTCGATGGTCAAGTCAAAGGTTGAAGTGATCGACCAAGAAAGTTGAGGTCGAAGTGATTGACCAGGAATTCGAAATTTCAACCGACAGGGGGTCGAGTGGCAATTGAATAAACATTGACTGGAGGTCGAGTGGAAATTGAATAAACATTGACTGGAGGTCGACTGATAAACTGATTGGTAGTTGACTGTAACATAATCCTGAGATTCGAGGTATTGTAGCCAATTATCTACACAGATTTGTAATTTTGGGGGGGCACCATGATTTAGGGTTTTGCATGTTTTAAAGCCTATAAATAAGGTGAGTTGTAATTATATTAATTTGATGTTCATACTAATATTTAGCAGAAGGTTGTTGGTCATGTAGATGTAAGTCGAATTGGCTGCAAGGTTGGTTTTGTGTAAAGAAAGAGAGTATGATGGTGATCGTGTCTTAGGTGTAGACCAAGCTTAGTCATGTAATCGGAGTTCTGAAGTCACGAAGTAAGACACGTGGTACACACAGTAAGAGCCCACATCATCATAGCCCACGTCGGCAAGGACACATGGCACAATCAGATGGTGACAAGTGTGAAGGTCTAGTTGGCACTTTAGGTATACAAAAGTCACAAATATAGGTGACACATGGCATCCACTCCGTCAGTGCCACGTCAACAGTGACATCACAAATCACGTCACTCCGGGATTACTAACTTTGGGTATATTCAAGCCTCTATTATCAGCTAATCGTCGAAGGCCGGAATCATGAAGTAACGTTGATCTAATTCAGGAGCATTCTCGACTGTTGATCAAGTACAGTGGAAGGATAGAGTAAAGTGTAAATCATGAAGTAACGCTAACCGTTGATCTACTTCGGTAGCGTTCTCAACTGTTGATCAAGCATAGTGGAAGGATAGTGTAAGCGGAGGTGTTAACCGACAGCAAGTGGTCATGACCGCTTTATGACTTATTCGGTAGGTAATCACTACGGAGGAATTAAACTACTTCAGAGTTCTAATAACCCGGAGTCTCATAGTACTGAAGCTCTGAAATACGATTTGGATCGTTGAAGTTTGTGGAAACACATCAACTCAAGATTAATAGAGTATGCACACTTCAGTGAAATTTAGTCCAAGAGAATTGGAAGTTTATAAAAAGAAAAAACTCTCAAAGATGTGAAGTACCGAAAGAAACGACAACCATCCATCTCACGATTGAATCTCAGCCATTGGATAAGGATAAGAAAATTGTGAGAAATGAGTCTTTTAAAAGAATGATCATACCATTGATCTGAAATCATGATCAACGATGAGGATTAAAACTGTGAATTGAAGTTTCTTGAGATGTAACACTCTGGAAGATATCGCTTCGAAGATAACAAGATTTGGTGAAGAGAATAAAATTTTTAGAGTGTCGAAGCCCGGAGAACATGGTCCCAGCACTGGACATATGGGATAAAAAGAAAAAAGGGGAAGAATTTGGAAGCATGAAACATTGGTCTCGTGATAGAGGAATAAGGGTGAAAGAAGAGGCAACGCTTAAATTAATAAGCATGTGGTTATGCACATATGGTCATATGAAAAACATGGTTTGAAGGAAGCACCTCTGCAGAACTCGATTTTTGCAACATTTGCAGCGACAAGCTTTTAGCCAGAACAGAATAAATGAAAATTAAAGTAAAACAAGGGATTTGAAGTCTTTAAATCAAACTATTAATGATAATAATAATAATAGAAATTATTATTATTAATTCAAATGAAGAGGTGTAATGGTTCAAACAAATGGACATAATGCTTCAAACTCATACCTATTGGGAGACTATATAAACAAAGAAGTATGGTGAACAAAATATGTAGTTGAATTTGTTGAAGTATATATATTTAAATATAATGGATTGAATGAAGGTCCATTCTATCAGGTTGGTGTTTTTTTACAAGTTGGGTCTTATATGAGGATTGGATTCCTCACATCTCAATTGGATCTGAGATCAAAAAGTTGGGACTTGTTATGAGGGTTGGATTCCTCATTTCTAAGCTGGATCTGAGAACTATAAGTTGGGTCTTGTAATAGATAGCTAGGTCTCTCATAATTGTTTGAAGATGAAKATTGATCTTATGTATTCATTCAAGTTAAATAAAYAAATAAAATATTTATTCTTTTGTATATTGGTTGAGAAATTGAAATAAATATATGTTGTTCAATTAATTTATGAAAAGTGGAAAATTGTCCAAAGTTTTGTGGCATTGATTCACCCCCCACCCTCTCATTGTCAAGTGTACATKTCAACATAATACAAGTGGTATAAATCCTATCTGATTCATTCTATTACAAGAGTGGTATCGGGAGATCTTGGATCTGATCTAATCCTAGGTCTAGTGGGAGTCATAAGTCAGAGGTGTTTAAAGTTGTKCTTGAAAGAATGGTAAGTAGTTCAAGGATAGAGATCGAAAAATTCAATGGCCAAAATTCCGAGCTTTGGAAGCTTAAAATTGAATATCTCCTTGTAGATCGAGAACAGTGGGAAGTTGTATTCCTAGGTACCACTCCAACGGGTATGTCGAGGGAAGAATGGGAGAACTTCAAAAGAAGAGAAAGGAGTACGATTCAACTTTGTCTTTAATATTCAGTACTAGTGAATGTCTTAGGTGAATATTTGGCCAAATAAGTGTGGGACAAGTTGAGAAGTTTGCACCAGTCGAAAACCCTAGTAAACAAGTTGTTCCTTTGGAATAAACTGTATCTTTTGAGGATGAGTGATGGGATCTCATTAATTGAGCACATGAATGCATTCAATACTGTAATAAGTCATTTATTTCCTATGGATATTAAAATCATTGAGGAGGAGAAATGTAAAAGCATGTTATGTTCTTTTCCAAACTCTTAGGATAGATTAGTCGTGGATATAGGGAGTAATTTTACCACCTTAACCCCTGAATAATTAGTTGCATATCTATTGTTAGAAGAAATGATACGAAAGAAAATGGAAGGATCGACCAAAGATGTGTTAATGGTGAGAGGTAAATTGGTCGACATAGATAAATACAAATTCTCTGGTAGAAAGTCATAGTCGAAGGGTAGATCTAAATCCCTGATTTAGTCGACGAGAAGATGCTACAAATGTGGTAATGTTTGGCACTACAAAAGAGATTGTAAGTCGAGAGTGACATATCAGTCTTGGATCCGATGAGAAGTAGTCAAATGAGAGAAAGACTACTCTGGATAAAGGAGGTGATGTGTATCTGGCATCGACCAGTACACAGTCGAATCATGATGTTTGGTTGATTGAATTAGGTGCATCCTTTCACATTACACCTCATAGAGAATGGTTCTATGAATATGAGATATATGAAGAGGGATATGTATTCTTGGGGGACAACTCAACAACGAAAATTGTTGGACGAGGAAAAAACTGATTTATACTGCAAGATGGGAGGAGAAAGACCCTTCTAGGTGTGCTATATATTCTAGGTTTGCAAATAAATGTGATATCTCTTAGAAAAATGAGTGATTTAGGAGTGCACACTTTGTTTTAGAAGGATACATTCAAAACGGTCAAGGGAATGATGGTCTTAATGAAATGCGCTCAAATTGGAACCCTATACAAGTTGTTAGGGAGTGTCGACTCAATTGGTTGTGAAGTTGTGTCTGAAGCTAACTCGATTGAGACTTTGATTCAACTTGACTCAAATTGGGCCAAGTTGATTCCAACCAACACGACTGATATTCATCATGTCGACCCAACCATGTTATGGCATGAGAGGATGGGACATTTGGAGAAAAAGGACTTTGAGTTATGCACATCAAAGGTATAATGATTAAATGCTTTCCTGATTGTAATTTAGAAGCTGAATTTTGTGAACATTTCATATATGGAAAACAAAATTGGGTTAGATTCCCATCTAAATATACAAGGGAAAAAGGGATTTTGGAATTGATACATAGTGACGTGTTTGGGCCTGTAATAGTCCCTTCACTTGGTGGATCCTTGTATCATGTTTCCTTCATAAATTATTTTTCCAGGAAGACATGGATATATTTCTTAAGGAAGAAATTAGAGGTTTTCAATCAATTCAAAGAGTATAAATCTCTTGAGGAAAAATAGACAGATAAGAAGATCAAGGTGTTGAGAACTAACAATGGAGGAGAATTATATGGAAAGGAACTTGAACATTTCTACAAGCAATGCAACATAGCACGCCAAAATACCACACCATATACACCATAGAAAAATGGAGTTGTTGAAAGAATGAACAAGACATTGATGGATAAGGAAAGGAGCATGCTCAGTGGTGTTTGGCTCGCACAAGAATTATGGGAAGTTCGACATGAAGGATCTTGGTGCAGTGAACTTCATTATGGGAATGGAGATCAAGAGAGATCAGGTGGTTAGAAATATTTGGTTAAATCAGATAAAATATATTGAAACAATCTTGAAGTGTTTCAACATGCAGGATTAAAAATTAGTCCAGGTACCAATTCATGTGGGAGCAAGGCTAATTGATGAACAATTTTCAAACACGCGAGAATAAATAGAGGACATAGCATGTGTTCCCTATACAAGTTTGGTAGGTAGTCTAATGTATGAAATGGTATGCACTCGACCAAATATTGCTCATGTAGTGAGGGTACTGAGAAAATACATGTTGACACCGGGAAAAGAGCACTAGAATGTTGTTAAGAGAGTGTTCAAGTATTTGTGTGGTACAAAATATTATGCTATATGATACCAAGGGAAACCTGAAGCTAACAGGGAGGTAAATGTACATGGCTTTGTCAACCGTGATTGGACTGGAGATTGGTCGACCAGTGGATATGTGTTCAATATATTCAGTGGAGAAATCAATTGGATGATTAAGCAGCAGAAGGTCATATCCTTGTCGACAATAGAAGTTGAATGCATGGATGTCACTCATGCAATAAAAGAATCAGTATGGTTGCATCGACTATGTTCAAATATCATGTTTGAGTAGAGAGATATGAAGATAAATTACAACAGTCAAAGTGAAATATTCTTGGCAAAGAACCTAGCTTACAATTATAGAATGAATCATATTGATGTACAATACCATTTTGTGAGAGACGTGGTGGAAAGAAACAAGGTGTTGCTGGAGAAAGTAGACATGTTGGAAAACATAGAATACTCTTTGATGAAGTTTGTGAGTGTTTTAAAGTTCTCTTGGTGTAGAGAAGCAATGGGCATCATTTCCTTAGGTCTATGAATAGATGTTCAGGTTCTCCTATATCAGCAAAGAAGACAACAAGAGGGAGAATGTTGGGTTGTTATATTTTTGTAGTGAAAGAACAGTCATTCGACTATCTAGTCGAGGTGGATCGACTAGATGATATGTCGATTGTTGAGTCAAGTCGAGTCGATAGTCAAGTCAAAGTGATCGACTAGGAAATTCGAGGTCGAAGTGATCGACCAAGAATTCGAAAGTTCAGTTGACAGGAGGTCAATGGGAGGTTGAGTGGCAACCGAATGAAGATCGACTAGAGGTTGACTCAAAATCGACTGGTAAATCGGCTAGTAGTCATTGTAACAAAATCTTGAGATTTGTGGGATTGCATCCAATTATATACACATCTCTATAATCGTTTTTGGGTGCCATGATTTAGGGTTTTGCATGTTGTAAAGCCTATAAATAAGGTGTTTTGTAATTATGTTAAGTTGATGGGTCATGCTAATATTTAGTAGAAGGTTGCTAGTCATGTAGATGTAAGCTAAATTTGTTGCAGGGTCATTCTTATGTAAAGCAAGAGAGTATGGTGGTGATTTTTTCTTAGGTGTAGACCAAGGTTATTCATGTAACTCTTCATTCTGAAGGAACAAGACAACAAGAGAGAAAGACTCTCAAGGAATGTTGGTTTTCTCGTTTGGGTTTCTAGGGTTAAATATTTGTGTAGTGTGTTTGTCAATTATTTTCTTGTTTAAATATGTCTTCTCTTTCCTGGTTGGTTTAGTGTGGATTTCTATTTTCTTATAGTTCAGAGGCTCGATATCATGCTCTATTGGCTTACTAATTTACAGTTGTCAATGCCAAGTTGAATGTTATTGAAGCAAGTAAATCTTCAATTTAAATCTTTTCGGAAGGATTATGCACATGTTTCTCTCATGAAAATGAAGGAAAACCAAACTAAGCCAAGATTCAAGTTAAACAACAACATGAAAGGCATTAGTGAAAAGAAGAAAATTATCATGTAAAAAGAACTAGAACTAAAGCAAGTCATCCTGAAAAAAAACTTATAACACCTAGTGACTTTTATTCAAGAACCCAAAATAGATCGAAATATTGCTCTGAAAATAGAAACGTAAATGAAATCTAGGATACTCCTATTCCTACTCTAACCTACACTAGCTCAACAAATGCTAGGTGAAATCATAAATCCAATGTAGCCACTTGATTACCTCAATGTCTATAGGAGTATTATGGCATTGCATAGGTATGTGCAGTTGAGTTATCATGTAATTGATTGAAAGAATTGAAACATAACAAAGTAGGTTCAAAACAACAAATGAAAGATACTTGTTAGTTTGAGGGAACCGTTGAGAAAATGATGACTCCAATATTTCTCCTATAACATCGTCAAAATCATTTGAGGAGAGTTGGAATGTTAAAACATAATCCAAGCATGAGTGATGCATCTTCCCCTAAAGATTAATTTGTGATTTTGGAGTAGATTTAGGTGGCAATGCTTCTTGGGTCGTCTCGATGTTTATGTTATCTTGCATGATTATGGGTTGATCATTTGTTGTCATTTCCCCATGGGGGTCTAAAAATTCTTTGTGTTCTTCATGCCCTGTCTCTTCTGTCATTAACATCTATGCATAGAGATTGATAATTCCATATTGTGTAGGACCATTTGAATGACACATTGACGTTCACACTCATTTTTGAAACAGAAATATAATCATCAAAGATGGGGCTATTGTGACCAATTTTTTTTCATTATGTTCCAAAAATATAGATTGAAAAGGATTTTCAAAATTGTGCTCCCTGAATGGACTATTATTATGAATGAGTCTTCGATCAATTAGAGATTGGAAATATTCTTGGTCTCCTTTATCATTCAGTGTCTTATCATTGAAGAAAAATGTAAAGATTTCACTGCATGATAAGCTAGTCGAAGCTCATGTAAGTGATCATCATGAAACGGATTTGTATAAAGGGGATACAAATCTTCAAATTCTGAAAATGATAGGATTATCTTGGTAGGAGATTTTTCACAAGCCAAAGCACATTCATGGTTCTCTTGTTATTCAGGATAAACGATTCATATAATTCCTAGAGGAATGTTATTGGTTTGTTCCCACTCTGGGTCTACGGTGTTTAGGAGTTATGATGAAAATTCCCCTATCGCAGTGACAAAGTGCTTGCTAGAAATCATGTATCCTCCATCTTCCTTTATCAAATCACAATTTTCATTAGAGGATATAGTCTCTATGTTTCCTAGTGCTAATATAGATTTAATTATCATGTTTATTAATAATTATCTTTATGTTGGATTAGTTGTTGATAAGGAAATATTAACTTTGTTTTCTTTGTTTAAAGGAATTTAAACACTTATGTATGAGAATAAACAAGGTATAAAAACTATTATTTAATCACATTATTGTTGAAATTGAAGTATAACCACCCATAATCCAAATAACTCGAATAGTGGAGATGTTGCAAGGACTAGAAGTTAAAGTATTTATAAAAATCTTGAAGGAATATGCATAAGGTTTCGCATACACTATAAATTCCACATGACCAACTAGATCAATACGTTCAACACCTTCAAGATTAATTAGAAGTTGTGTCTAACGTTGTGTTAAAATCTATATATCTAAGATAGTAAGTGAGAGCGAGTGCCACACCCCAACCACACCCCATTGATGAAGTAGAATTTGGAAGCCCTTCCTTTCATTTTGTTAGAATTGAAAAAATTAAGCTAGCTTGGAGTGCAGTGTATATTCTTCATTATCATCCATGAATTAGTATGCATTGTCTAAAATATTAATGGTTGAATTTTTATGTATTAGTTTTACTCTTATTTCGTTAGAATTGAGATAATTAGGCTAGAGTGCATATTCTTCATTATTATCCATAAATTCATATGCATTCTCATGCATTATCTAAATTATTAATGGTTGAATTTTTTGTATAGTTATTATGAATCTATTCTCCTTCCCAAAGATGAAAATATGTTCTCTTTCATTAAACCAATGTTGCTCCTCTACCATATTTTCATGGTATTGGAGGTTTGCAGTAGGAATAATGCCATTGAGATAGTAAGCAAACATCACTATCATCTCTCTACCAAAAAGCATGATATATAACAGGTTGTCACAAGCATTCTGTTGTTGTTGTGAAGCTGTGCAAATTGAAGCGATAAGAAGTAATATTGAACACATAGCATTGCATAAATGTCAACTGAGCTCATAGAGATATAATCGTAAGCTAATGCAAAGATGTAAATACCAATGGTATTAATGCCCTTGTCCCCGGCAAGAAGAGTATCCTCTCAAAACCAAGTATGTAATGTCTGTAAAAAAATACAACATTCAAATTTCTCCCATTTTAGAAACAAGTTCAAACTTTATAATCATATAGAGTTGTATTTTCAATGGGGTAGAAACAGAATAAAATATTTACCATCCTCCCAAACATCTCGTGGAAGACGAAGCGTCAAATTATCTTTGTTGACTATATTGTTGAGGCCTAACCACTGCCTGCAGATCTATGCTTAGTGGCATGGTATATTTGTGATCAAAATTTTGAAGAATCACAAAAAAATCTGAGACAAAGGCTCGTCCAGAGATCTCTATAATTTATTTTCTGCCCAAAGTCTGGAAAATTGCCCACGATTCAACAAAATAACAGTCTTGTTGGTTTTCAAGAGTATGAAACAAATATAAAAGAAATATGGCAATATAGACAAAAACAATCACATAGATTAACACACAAGATTTATGTGGTAAAACTCTAACAGTGTGTCAAATAAACCTCCATGGGCTTATAATATTACAAAATGTCTCTCCCATCGTTACATCAGTTCAATTGTTTTAGTTACACCAGTGCACGAACTACCACATATTTACTATCAGTAAATTTGTATAACAGTACGGGTTTCATGAACATGTATGCACAACTTTCTTTAGTATGGACCACTCCACCTCCATCAGTAACCTGTCTTACAAAATTATGCATTGTCTCATTTTGATACATTGGACGATTAATCAAACACACAATGCTTCGACCATCACAGAACACCATATTGTTGAAATAATGTAATTTCAAAGTGTATTCTGATTATTATTTGATATATTATTCATTGGATCAATCTCCATTGCGGATTGATCATGTCGGCTATTTTAAAGGACCAAATCCCCTTTTGCGGATTGGTCAAAATGTAATTGTAATAGACAGAATAAGAAGTCAGCCCCAGAGTATATTAAAGGTGGTTATAACCACCCAGATTGAGAAGTTGGCCCTGCCAGTGAAGAGACACTTCCACACATGCCAGACTTGTATAAATAAGGAGGCTAGTGCCTCACTTAGACACACACTCACTTGTTCATTTGAGAGACAAGTTTCGGAGCTGCAGTTGGAGAAGAGGGAGAGAGAGGCGCATCTTTGGGAGAGGAATTTCTGTACTTGTTTGAGTTATCTCTTGGCATTGTATTGGCTATCTATAATAAGGAAGTTTTGTTGGGTTTTCTGCCCCATGAGGGTTTCCCAGAATAAATTATGTGTCTCTTGTGATTGTGTATTTCTCAGTGATCCTATCTTATACTATTTTTATCTATTGAAATGCAAAGAACTCTAATAATAGCTTAAACATTAACATGGTATCAGAGCTAAGCTAAAGAGAGCATCTTT
>ML790316.1:63743-99643 GCA_009831015.1 Picea engelmannii | reverse complement strand
TTGCAAGTGTTATTTTAATGTAATCCAGGATTCCTAGATTAATCTTTAAGATCTGCAATAGGTAGGTTGTTTTCCTGTGATTTAAATCAGAACTTCAGTTCATTCAAAGCAAGTGTGATTAGTATAAGTTTCTTTACTACAACTCTAGTTTGCTTTTGGAATTGAGCATATATAGTGCGTGGTTATCTTTGAAATAAAAAGACTTCTCTGGGTTGACAATTTATGTATCACTTGATTGTTTGAATCAATTAAGCAATTATAGTGACCAACAATTGATGTGACGTAAAGCAAGACGATGAGATGAGGCTAGTACTGTGCTTCCAGCTTGATAGCTGTGACGTAAAGCCAGTCTAGTATCTTTCTTCCAGCTTGAGTGTTGTGACGTAAAGCAAGACGTTGAGATGAGACTAGTACTGTGCTTCCATCTTGAGAGTTGTGACGTAAATCCAGTCTAGTATCTTGCTTCCAGCTTGAGTGTTGTAACATAAAGCAAGACGTTGAGATGAGACTAGTATTGTGCTTCCAACTTGAGAGTTGTGACGTAAAGCCAATCTAGTATCTTGCTTCCAGCTTGATTGTTGTGACATAAAGCAAGACGATGAGATGAGACTAGCACTGTGCTTCTAGCTTGATAGTTGTGACGTAAAGCCAGTCTAGTATCTTGCTTCCAGCTTTATTGTTGTGACGTAAAGCAAGACGAGTACTATGCTTCCAGCTTGACAGTTGTGACGTAAAGCCAGCCCAGTATTATGATGATGAACCAACCTCATGTTGTGATGATGATGTATTAGTTGTATACTAATTCATATTGATGCAGATGATGATTGCATTCCTTTGAGAATGATGATGTTGTCGATGAAGAAAACTTCCGATGATTTATAGATACGTCAGTCAGTGTTCCAAGACGATATTGATGATGTTGTCCTCCTGATGTTGTTGATGATGCAATCCTCTCTCACCTGATGTTGTTGAAGAATACACTTCTTGTTAAGGGGCAGTGTTGAAATAATGTAACTGCAAAGTGTATTCTGATTATTATTTGATATATTATTCATTGGATAAATCCCCATTGCGGATTGATCATGTCGGCTATTGTAAAGGACCAAATCCCCTTTTGCGGATTGGTCAAAATGAATCAAAATGTTATGTCTCGTGTCAAATCTTTATGGGGAAAGGTATAACCCTGACGATGTGTCAAATCTCTATGGGGAAAGGTATGGGTATGTCTTATTATTCAAAATGGGTTTATAACATTATAAAATGCCTCTCTAAACTTCATCTATATATACAATATAGGTTATATATATACAATATAGGTCTTCGTTACATCAGTTTCATAAATTCCAACAAGTTTGATAATCAAACATTATTTGATGTTCATTGGCAGCACAAGATGAATATAATAATTCCAACAAGTTTGATAATCAAACATTATTTGATGTTCATTAGCAGCACAAGATGAATATAGATGCGAGGAGTAACAGACACTGGTATATGTGGTTGTGGGTGGCATTATACCCTAGGAAAGAACTAGAGTGCCCAACCCAGACAACCAACACCCTTGAGCACTCAGAAATCACTACCTGAAGTCGACACCGAACGATCAATTTGTCAAGTCCTGAATGAAACTTACCCTGTCAACCAAGCCTACGATATGTTTCCAATATGCTGGATCAAAGCGAAAAAGCTCATCCAATTATATTGCATTGCTTGGCCCGATAAGAATGTTTCAAGTACGCTCGGATGAGAGTGACGTCGGTTTCTTCAGGCGATTCTTCCTTTTCCTTTTTCAACCAAGTCGAAGAATCTAGAATACTCGTATTTGAGCTATTTAACACTCTCCTTAGCTATATAGAGCATGTATTATCTAGATTAGCACTCTACATATAAATAATTAGTAATTCCTGCTTTCTATATAAACGGGTAATTCTCTACAATAAATACATAAATATATTTTAAGAAAATTCTCTGCATTTACCTAACCATTTGTTTTGTGTTGCCAAGCTTCTCTTCCTTGTACAATGGTTGGGATTGGGAATTATACCCTTGCGTCGCCCTGTCCCTCCACAGCCACAGGCCACCCCTGGACTTAGACATGCAAGTCACCATGCGGAGGATGGCGGCGATAGCAAAACAATCTATCAACCTATGTTGAATGAAGGTTACCATATGAAAAAAGTAATTAAATTTATTTTTTAAAAATAATTAATTACGTCGAAAGGATATATCTATTGGAGATGGGCACAATTAATCACCTTTTAATCTAAAATTTTAATCTGATGGCTAACAATTGAAGATGCTGGCATATTCTTAGTCGTCCTTCCAAATCAATCAATTTCATAACTTCCTTGTATTTTTGAATGCATCAGTTAACCTGTTTACTTTTTAACATTTACCTAATCATATTAAGAAATTACTGTACCACCATATGATTGCCACATTTAACTGATTAACCTTTGAAATTACCGCATTTGAAATTAACTTTTAAATTTCCTCAACTCTATGTGTGTTTCAGCTGTCTGGGAGGAAGCTTTGGCATCGCCTTTCGACGTTCACCAACCACTTTGCGGCTGTGCTAGTATATTTCTACCCAAACTTAAAAAAAAAAAAATACTCCCTATTAGACTTTGCCCAAGAATAATAAACATCAATAGTATACATTCAAGGAATACAAATTTTCTGCTTTTTTCTTGAAAAAAAAACATCAAAGGTTCCCATTGTTAGAGATGATTTAATGGATGGGTGTCAAAGACTTTTATTTGGTTATTCTCTCCTATATGTATATATAATATGAATAAATAATTTGAGTGTAGTTTGTTTTGTTTAATTTCAATTTGAAAATCATATTGTATTCTTGACTTCATAATTTAGTTATCCTTATCAGTAATACCATATTCTTGAGTTATTTTCTAACTTTATCCTTGAGTGTTTTATGAACCATAAAATCATAGAATAAATATAATTAGCATTTTTTAATATTAATTTAAATATTTAATGAAATTATAAATTCAAAGCTATTTAAATATTGTAAAAATATAATTATATAATAGTTAATATAAATTTTAGGGGTAGCGTGTGTGGGAGGAGTCATTACAAATTTTGAAGGAAATAAAAAAGTCAAGTTGGTATGAAGATCCAAATCTTCACTAACAATAAAATTGAGGCGGTGGCTCTCTATCAATTTTTCTCGATCATAAAATCTCACAAGGACTCGGGTGGTTATAGTGCTGGGGATTCCTTGATTCTTCTTAGAATTATTATAAACCAACCTAGATCCATCTTAATCCCAGACCTATCAAGTTCTGAGAGGGATCAAATCTTTCGAGGTGCAAACCTATTTTAGAGTGCAAAACTTGAGGAAAGATTAGTGTAATCATGAATAAACGATCACAACAAAGGAAAACTAAACAATATAGCATTATAATTTGTGTAATCATGAATAAACGATCACAACAAAGGAAAACTAAACAATATAGCATATAATTTGTTTTCATATGTTCTGTTCCAGGTTAGTGTAATCATGAATATCAGAACAGAGATTATCATACCAACATGGAAATTATCTATATATTATCAGAACGGAAATTATATTTGAAATTAGTACTCGATAGTTACACAGCCATTGCCACAACTTACTAAATAGTAGAATGAATAAAAGACACATGATGTTAGAGATGTTATCATGGTCAGGCAATTGCTTATCCTTGAGATGCAAAGCCCAGAATGCATCTTTGGTAACTAAATACCCTAGTAAACTATATTAGATAATTTATTGTATGAAATACATGTTGTAACATAGATGATTGAATAAATGAATGAAGAGTTTATTTCCAATGTCTGTACAATTACAAGAATAAGTGTAATGAATAGGGGATTGTAGATAATATCCAACCAATACCATATATCCCAAACTTACTGCAGCTCATCCTGAAGCAAGCATTAAACATAAGCCTCCAGACAAAAAGAGTACAGTTCTCAATTATGTAAGCCTAAAGGGCATCTCAGCTTCATTTCTATCATTGTGTCTACTTAATTATACTCTCCATCTTGCATATCTATATCCTTGTATTAGTGGCAGTCTCTCAACATCTACTCGATGTTGTTGCTGCTGCTGTTGAGAAGAATGATGATGATGAGAATGATAATTGCTATGTAAATGTTGATTCTCTCGTGAGAAGGACCCCCGTGTCTGAGTTAATCACGGCCTCCATAATCATGCCACTTTGCAGGGCTTCCTCCATTTTCAAGCTGATTCGACATTGGAGACCCAGACCACTTATCATCCAATCTCGAGCATGGAAGTTTACCTTCCTCTGCATGATCATAGGAAATTTCGGCAAGGATTCTTTCATGATCCCCTTGACCAGGAACACAATCAGAAGATCTTAATCTCTTCGCAGGGAAGCTCTCCAAGTTTGACTTCTTTCTCTTTCCCCTATTCTCACTTTCACCCCTCCGTTCCTTTCTGAGTTCTATGCCTTCCTGCTCTGCTCTGTATAATGACCTAGCCCAGCTCTCTTTTCTCTCCTGTTTTGCCTTTTCAACTTGGGCGGCAGCTTCAACGCCACTTTCCAGTTCTCTAATAAGATCATCTTCATCTATCAGGTCAACCTCTGGCTTAGTAGGTTGTGGATCCATTCCCTCTCCACGTGACCTCCTCCTTTTTTCCAAGGCTGCCTTCACTTTGTCTTTATTAACATTATCTAAGGTAACCCAGGACTGCTTTCCTTCAATATCAGGACAGTCAAGCTTAACTCTAGTTTCATCCCCTGAGTTATCACTGTACTCCCCTGATTCCACAGCCCTTCTTGAACCTGTTTGCTCATTTCTTTCATAACTTTGCGAAGTGCCTAATGCATTCACATCAGAATGTTTGATTTTACTCAGCTTCTGTACATTTGCTCCACCATCATCAGAATGTTTGATTTTACTCAGCTTCTGTACATTTGCTCCACCATCAACTTTTTCTCTGCATCTGCTGTTTGAAACTGGATTCAAAACCTGCTGTGAATCCTCCTTGATATCAGCACCTCTGTCACGGTCTTTGATATCATGATTCCTTGCTGCATATCCACCTGATTGATTATTGCATGTGCTTTCGTCAGCAATGTAGGCTTGCGAATGGTAAGTGCGGGTAGATTTTTCATTCTTTTTCCCATAAGAAGTATTAACCATATATTTTAAAGAATTGTTGACATCATAACTAACATCTCCATTTACGTCATGGCTTGCACCATCACCAGGTAAACTACATTCTGTAACTTGAGAACAGCCATTTGTAGGAGCTGCTCCAGCATATGCCTGTGAACTGCCCAGATTTTGATTGATCAAACCAGATCTTCCGCCAGGCTCACTTCCATGCAAGGCAGGAGAGGGCCCATTTTGCTCGTATAACTCGAGCATTTGATTGCTGATGTCTACATGTGAAATAAATAAACTCAAAATATAACACTAAATTTGAGCACCAGTATACAAACTTAAATTTGGAGAGAAGAACTGTTAGAACTTAGATGCATTAATTCTAAAAGCATGAAGCTGAAATTCCAAACCAATTGATTCTGGTGCAACCATGGAAAACCCGGAAATTAGATTTCCTCCATTAGAATCCCACTCTTATAATTTTGTAAACTCGCGAGGAATTTAACCAATAAAAAAAAAAAAACAATGGAAAAGCAATCAAAAGGGGCTTTTATAAGAAGAGGCTGAAGATTGTGAACTGCAAACCTTCCAACTGTGGTGGAGTCACTTCAAACGCCTGCCACCAGACCACCTCCCCATCAGAGGGAAGCTTGACCTTGAGAAACTTAGCCGCAAGGAAAATGGCCCCAGCAGCAATGTGGTGAGGTTTGTATTGCAGGCAGAGAGATGTGCGCAGCCTGCACACCCCTTCCACTGCTTCATTCCACTGAGCTCAAAATATGTGAATAAAGAGAATCGGGATGCCTTTGAAGGACCCCAGTCAAGAATTTAAAAAACCACAAACACAGAGAGAACATCTTACCCATCATTCACAAAATTCCATGCCACTTGAGCAAGTGCATTTTGAGCAACCTTAAATTTCTTAATAGCTTCAACGAGGGGTTTATAAGGATGGTGAACGTTCATATCAAATCCCAAAGTCGACAGCACAAGTCTTTCTGCAAGCACGATTAAATCTCTCTGCTGCTCATAAACTTCCTGCAGGCAAGGTAAAAGCATTAAATTGAATGCTATACAGATAATTTTGCATCACACAAGCAAAGAAGAAAAATGCAATACTATAATCAAGGAAGAAACCAAACATATTTATGTATTTGGTAGAGTGCAATGCATGCATCCTAAAGATAATTTGACAAGCGTAAAATACTGGATGACTGGCATTAAGTTTACACTAAAATCAAACAGCCAAGGGCAGAATAGCCCATTGTGCAGACCTCCCACCTTTTGCTTGATAGTTGGGATAACTTCAGGGTTCTTCTTATTACGGATTTCAAACGAGTAAAATACTATATTCTTAAATGCTGGGGGTCCTTCCTCAACCTTTCCAGCAGTGAGCATGCAAGCAGTTGCAATTGTCTGCAGTAAAGCCACATGTATTCATTAGTTTATAAACTGTTTCTGATATATTTGGCAACAACAATTTCTTCAAAACATAAAATACATGCATGAAAAGAATGTGCCAAAGAAATCAGTAAAAGTATCAAGAAACAACCAACATAAGACTTCTTGACCAAGGATCTCAACAATGATCCTGCTGAAGCAAAAGAAGACTTGACCATACTATCTAGTGCTGCCGCTATTGATTTATAAATCATGATGGATGAGCAAATGCCGTTGAACATTTTTGTATGTACTTGTTTCAACTTTCAACATCTCAACACTCTTATGATCTTGTCATTTAGGAGTAGTAAATGCAAAATTCTTTAACAAATTATTATTGTTGAGTCTTTAAAATCAGTAATCTTATAATAAATTTTCCTTTTGTTTTCTTATAGGAAAAAAAATTATTGTATATAAAATCTCTCCTGAAGAAGAGATGCAGATTCAACCAGGTGGCCAGATAGCTTCTGCCATGCACCAAAAGCCTTCATTTCTAGCACAGATTCTACTGAGCCTATTCCAACTATTGAAACAAAAATTACATGCATTCCCAGAACAGAGCATACTGTAGATTTATAAATACTTCTGACTGTCCTAAAGAAAGACCACAAAACTTCTTAAAAGCAAGACTTCAGAATATACAAAAACAGAGCTTTGACAAGATACAGTTTCTTCTATGTAGACATCAAAAACTTCAAATTCTGAAGTTCCAGTGGGAACTAACAAAGTTTACTCAACTGGAAAGCTGCTCCGACTGTTGTGGAATCCCTTCTTTGATGATTACTGGTCGCTGACAGTTATACACATCATTGAGAAGGGTCTCCACGCTGCTGATAACTTTGCTTTTGATGTCTTTGTCCTTTTCAGTGTCCAGGATTTTAATAGCAGAAGGTATAAGTTCCAGAAGACTAATGATTCTTCATAACTGGCTGGCTGCTTAGCTGCCATGTCCTCTCACTCCCTGATAAATACTTCCAATTGATGGATTGCATCCAGAAAGCTTTTGTTTGAGACACTCTTATGACTATACAAGCAATTACCAAGGCATGATTAATCACCATGGTTACTGGACCATGAAAGCATTAAACCAGTGTGGCATCTGGAAAGGATTTCTCACTCAGTGTCTTCCTGCCATGACAGATGCACATGTTCTTGGGCGGGCTTGCTATCCTTGCACATGTAATTCAGCCATTTTGAAGGACAGAGTATACTCCAGCTTGGGCAAGGGATGAGGGAAACAAAGGTGGCAAACTTCACTTCATACTGAGAGTTTGAAGGGAAACAACAATTAAACTACCCGTGAAATGTGTAGGTGTTGATGTTTTGGTAGCTGTGGGAGGATCTTTCCCTCCTAGATGACCTTTCTTAGATGCAGAGAAGATTCCGGAAGCAAGAGATCCATTGGACACATGTTGAAATACCCTAGAAGAGAAGTCGGCCCAGAAGAATAAAGTATAATGGAAAGATACCTTCCCAGAAGAGAAATTGGCCCAGCTAGAAGGACAGGAAGACTATAAATAAGGATGCGCCTTAGCTCATTTGTTCACTCACTCACACTCTCCCAGCTACACAGAAGCAAGGTGCAAGTTTGGAGGAGGTGACACAGTAGTTGTAGTTGCACAGTTTATTCTTGTTCAGTCTTTTGGTATCTCTCTCTTGTGCGCTACTCCTTGAGGAGGTGCACTACCTTTGTATGGTGTTGTTGCTGCAGCTGGGGTGGTATTTCTATTTAAGCTAGCACTTGTGCTAGGGTTTATCTGATTGGACTTACTTTGTGAACGAAATCCTATGAAAGGTTGTTGGGTTTTCCCAAGATAAATATCTTGTGTTCTTTTCTGTCTCTTGTTTATGTTGCTACTGCTCAGTACATGATATATATGTTAATAGTGACAAAGTAAAAGAACACTAGCAACACTAATGCTTTGTAAATAAGGAAAATCCAACATGGGATCAGAGTTGGTTACCTTCAGAACAGTTTGACCACTGGAAGGAAGATTGCTACAGAAGCACCTTGCAGCTGCAATACTTTGTCAAGCTCGTTGAGCACTATCCCAAGAACGTTGGGAATAATTCCTTCACAGAGAAATGCACCCTAACCTAGCGCAACCCCCGAAACCGTCAGCGTGCAATTTGGTGAAGTTTGAAAAATCGAGGTTTTTCAGTGCTAGGGTTTCTACCGACGAAAATGTCAACTAGAATGAGAGTCGAGGATAGATTGGATGGAGCAGATTGTTAATGATTGCAGCTATAGGAGACATCCTCCAGCCTACAAACCTGTGAGATGTGGAATATAGCAGCTATGTGAAGTCTTACTCTCAGCTTACAAACCTGAGAGAAAGCCCCAAATAAAGGATTTGTGGTTCTAGCGTGGGACAGGGGCTAGGAATGTATATGGCCTCCTCCATGACGTGAGAGAGAAGAACTCCAGATGATTATCCGATGTAAGAGCGATCTGTTGAGTTAGAGAAATCCTAAAAAGCGTTGGGCACATCATTATGAGAATAAGAACGAAGATGATGTGATGGCCTCCTCTGAATAGCAGCAGAGTTGATGAGAAGACTCCAGATGATCCTCCTGTCGGTGGCAGTGGGAAAGCAGATTTGTAGAGCAGACGTGACTATGGCTAAGCATAAGTGCACATATGACGACCTAGCTCATATGTGTAATGCAGTGACTCGGGTCTATGGCATCCCTATGGATGTGGCCCCTAGTGGATGAGCACTAGTGGGTGTATCAGATCCTTTGCTATATATTGTTCAAGAGTCAGACCTACCTGTAACCCTAGTTATTGAGTAAAGGGTACAGGTCGGCCCTATCCTATTGTGTCTAAAGATAAACTGTAAAAGACAATTAATATTAATATTAATAGTAATATTAATATTAATATTAATTATTATAATAATTAATAAATAATATGACTAAGTGAGATCGACCCTATTGTRCCAATAGACACTTTAGTTGACAGGACAAGTCTAATATAAATAAGATGAAATCTTTCATTTGTAGACACACACACACTTGTGAGTTTTGGAAATTTCAGCAAGTACACTTCTTGGTAAAAGTTGCGCACCTCTCTTGGGCGCTAGGGTTTCTAGGGTTTTGTGCACCCTCTTGTGTGCTATGATATTCTTAGTGGTGAAAGGTCTTTCTCTTGAAGAATATAGCAAAGGATTTGGTTGGATTTTTCTCCCTTGTTTGAGAAGAGTTTCCCAAGATATATCTTGTGTTCTTGTGCATGGTGATTCTTCTTGTGATCTTGGTTGTTGCAGCATTTATGGTTACGGCTATTTGATAAAATGGAATGAACTTCATACTTAACCTAAATGCTATTAAAAACTAACACGGATAACTTCAAATCCTGGAAGCATAGAATACAACTCATTCTAGAAGAGAATGAATTATTGGATCAAATCAAGAAGATGCTTCCAAAACCTGAAGACGAAGAAGCAAAGGCAAAGTTCAAGAAAAATGAGGTCAAGGCCAAGAGGATCTTGACAAACTCAATCAAGGATCACCTAATACCCAATGTATCAAAACTAAAGACTACAAAGGAGATGTTTGATGCCCTAACCAGACTCTATGAAAGCAAGAACACCAATCGGAAGCTTACCCTACGACATCAACTCAGGAATGTGACTATGAACAAGTCAGAGACGATAGCCAACTTCTTTACAAGGATCTCACAGGTCAAAGACCAGTTAGCAGCCATTGGAGATCCAGTAGAAGATGTTAAACTAGTAACCACTACGCTAAATGGTTTCCCTCCCTTTTGGGACCCATTTGTCCAAGGAATTTGTGCAAGAAGGAAGTTACCCAAGTTTGACAAGTTATGGCCAAATTGCTCTCAAGAGGAATCTAGATTGATGTCCTCACAAACATCAGAAAGAAAAGGAGAAGAAGAAACACCATGCACATGCAGCATAAGCCGAAGAGCACTCAAATGCATCAAAGGATGAAGAATTTGTCTTTTAGACAATGGTGTTTTCATATGAACGATAGAAGGAAGCTCAAGTAGGACAACAACACTAGACTCCATGTTTGCATATCAAGTTTGATATTTTATTGTTGTTGCTTAAGAAAGTATTGTACCTAGGATAGCAGTCTTTACAGCTTTATTATTTTCTATTGCTATCAAATGTTTAGGTACACCTGAATATTGTCGGTACGATTACCATTAAGAAAATGCTCATTGTTAATGATATACTTGTCTACAAGATGAAATTGATCTCCTCTAGGAGATATTCTTGATTATTAACCATTCCATGGAGGTTACCATGGAAATCTTGTTCTTGTCTCTTGTTCCGGGCAGGTCATAGGTGATAGCTTTGAGAAGGAGCTATGATGACGGTTGCAGGAGGCAACTATTTAACAGTCTTTAGCCGAGACATAGAACTGTGTACACGAACGTACACACCCATGTATCTCTTATGGAGATTGACTGTGAGGAGCATAAGGCTCCAAAGATGACCGTACAATTAATTTGACCATTGTTCAGATCATCAGGAAGAGTCAGTAGTGCCAGAAGGGCCTACCTAGAAACAATGTAGTAAACAAGCATGTTCTTGTGATACCGTGCATAATGCAAAGGAGATACAGATACATGACAGTAATAAGCCATACTATGAAGAGAAGCAGTGTAAAATTTTCAGACCCCGCCCAGTTTCAAGTCTCACTAAGACAACTCATTGTTAAATGCCCAAAACCCAGTTTTATGACAGCAACAAATACTCGACATATAAACAATTCTCAGAAATGAAACATGAGGATTTTGAACAGCATTAAATGCAGAAATAAATAATTATATCATCAACACACTAACTTAGAAATTATAGACACAGAGATTTGTGGTCTAACATTGACCCTGGAAAAACCCACAAGGGGAAAACCAGCGAGAGAGGGGCTTTTTATTATTTTCAGAGCTCAGAGAGAATTTATTACAGCAGTCAATATCTTCAAAAATAAATTAGACTTATCTCGAAAACCGTGCCAAGTTTCCTCCTTAGAATCTGAGCTAAATACTCCTCAAAATTTGTGCCAGAATTTCCTGTACAAATGCACAGGTCATCTCCTCGATTTTTGTGCCCTTTGTTCTACAGTTTCCCTCAAAATTCATGCCAGAAAAGCAGCCCGAATTTCTGTCCCTGAAAGTACAGTACGGCCACCTAGGAAAGCATGCCAACTCTCCAGAATTAATGCAGCAGCCTCTTCTCGATTTCTATGCCAGAAAAACAGCAGTACGGCCTCCACAAATCCGTACCGTACAGCCCAGAACTGCCATGTACCTTATCGATTTCTGTGTTGTAGTTTGGTGTCTTGGAATCTGTGCCACCTTCAGAAAACTTCCTCTCTGGTTCAGCTCAACTTCTCTCTCTCAAACTCTCTCCAAAAATATCTCAACAAGAGAAAATGAGGCACCTCCATACCCTAATCGACTCAATGAGGGAATATGAAGAGTTTCTTAATCCAACGGTTGAGATTGGATTAGATGAGTGGTTGAGATTGAACCTCCATTCACTCACCCCCTTCACTTAAGTCATAAAGTCACCTTTTAATTTATATCTCATAAATTAAATGACTAGGGTCCACATTAGGCATTTTCCCACCCCCTAGGCGCCTAGGTGATGAGAAACACTTGCCTAGGTACTTTTTAATTATTTTAACAAGCAGATGACCCCACCAGTGGTGACGCAGGTAGCCCCACCAAGTACCAGCTCAAAAGGAGCTAGATTTCAGAAGGAGTCAACCCTTAGGATCCAGTAGGGAGGAGCAACCTCCCAGCACAGTCCATAGGAGATAAGACTTCAAAAGAAGTCAACAGATTCAGCGGAAGCAGGTGGCTCCGGAGATCGTATAGACTTAGAGGGAGCATGCAGATTCAGACTGAGATTGATCTCAGAAAGAGTCAGTGGCTTAAAGACTTTCATTCAGAAAGTATTCCTTCTCAAATTTAGATAGGAGAGAGAGACGTCTTCCAGGACTGACAGACAGGTGTCATGAGTTAAGGAGGCTAGATCGAAGCTTCAGAGGATTCTAGGAGATGTGAGATCTCCTAGGAGGATTGCCTTGTCTCGATAGACCTTGCTACAGTAACAGAGGAAGCAGCCAGTCAGAAGGACTGGGATATAGATTTTGCCTCAGTTCCAAAAACCACACATGTTTTCCAGCTATGTGGCGCTGATAAGCAGCATCATTGATTCAGAGCCTTCCACCATTGAAGAAGTTGTTGAAAACCAAGAATGGAAGGATGCCATGATGGAGGAGTATCAATCCATCATGAAGAATAATGTGTGAGAGGTGGTTCCGAGACCAGAAGGTAAGTCAGTAGTGATTTCCAAGTTGATCTACAAGATCAAGCATGTTGCAGATGGCAGCATAGAAATGTACAAAGCTCGATTTGTGGACTGAGGATTCTCCCAGCAAGAGGGAGAAGATTATGACAAGACACTTGTTTCGGTAGCCAGAAGAAGTGTACATAGAGCAACCACAAAGATACATGAGAAGGAGTCTCATGTCTACAGATTAAAGGAAGCTTTGTGCAGGCTTATGCAGGCACCTAGGACATGACATACTAGATCAGACAGTTATTTGATGAGCTTGGGGATGGTTGCCCATTGATCCTACATGTGAATGACTTGTTTCTGATAGGAGATGAGAAGCTCATATTTGGGTGCAAGAGGGAGCTCGTTTCAGAGTTCGAGATGAAGGATCTAGGTTTGATACATTACTTCTTGGGATTGAAAGTGTGGTAGAGATTAGATGAGATTTTCCTTAGCCAAGGAAAATATAATGTTGAGATTCTACAGAGATTCGGGATGATGGACTGCAAGTCCATGACCACACCCATAACGATAAATCTAAAGCTCTTGAGTAACAAATCTTCAAATTTGGTGTATCCCACAATGTACAGACAGTTGATTGGATCCTTGATGTACTTGGTTAACACCAGGCTAGACATATGCTTTGCAATGAATACCTTGAGTCAACAGATGGTTGAACCTAGATAGGTACATTGGATGGCAGCAAAGCATATGTTGAGGTACCTTCATGGTACAGTTGGATATGGATTGAGATATGTCTCAGGTAGAAATGTGAAGCTGCAAGGATATACAAACTCTGATTGGGCAGGGAGTGCAGTGGATCGGAAGAGTACTTCCGGATGTTGCTTCAGTCTGGGATCAAGCATGATCTCATGGTTGAGCAGGAAGCAGACATTGGCACTCAGTACTTCAAAAGCAGAGTATATCGCAGCAAGTGTGGCAAGCCATGAAGCAGTGTGGCCCTAGAAGTTGCTAGACGGGATATTTGATTTAGAATTGGAGCCAACTTTGATGCATTGTGACAATCAAAGTTACATGAAGCTTATCAAGAACCTTGTATTCCATGACAGGTCTAAGCATATAGAGATCAAATATCATTACATCCAGGACATGGTGGAGAGAAGAGTTATGGAGCTCCAGTACATATCCACAGACGAGCAGATAGCGGACATTCCACCAAGTCCTTGTCAAGAGTGAAGTATGAGTACTTCAGGGACAAGCTTTGAGTGTTTTTGAATGTCCACCCTCATTGAGAGAGAGATGTGATGTTTCTTCTCATGCCAACTAACCCCTCTAGCCAAGGGTTCCCTACATCAGTCACGTGAGGTGACTGAGGAGGTAATGCACTGTCGGACCTGCTGAGAGAAGAAACATCACACACGTAGTCGTAAGACTATGGTGGAGCCTGTGTGACTCCAGACAATAGTTGTGTGCTACTTCGGTGGATGTGTTCCACTAGCAGAGGTTGTGTGACTCCGGCCAGTAGCCTTGTGCTACTTCGGTGGTTGTGTTCCACTGGCGAAGGTTGTGTAACTCCGGACAGTAGTTGTGTGCAAATACGGCGGATGTGTTCCACTGGCAAAGGTTGTGTGACTACGGACAGTAGTTGTGTGTTACTTCGATGGTTGTGTACCACTGGCAGAGACTGTGTGTCTCTGGACAATAGTTGTGAGCTACTACAGTGGATGTGCTCCACTGGCGGAGGCTGCGTGACTCCGGACAGTAGTTGTGTGCTACTACAGTGGATGTGTTGCACTAACAGTGGCTGTGTCACTGGACAGTAGTTGTATACTACTCGGCAGCAGTTGTGATCTATTGGATGACATTATAGTAGTTGTGTGCTACTAGCTGATTGTCATAGAGATTACCAGATTGCTTGATGTAGCTATGTGTGCTACCACTCGATCACAGAGACTGTGCCTGATGATTCGAGCTACCGAAGGCATTGTAGCAGTTGTGTGTCTGCTAGCGGATTGCAGAGTAGTCAATGGACTAACAGATGAAGACATTGTGAAAGATGCCTCCCTAGCTAAGAGGGAGTGTTGATGTTTTGGTAGTTGTGGGAGGATCTTTCCCTCCTAGATGACCTTTCTTAGATGCAAAGAAGATTCCGGAAGCAAGAGATCCATTGGACAAATGTTGAAATACCCTACAAGAGAAGTCAGCCAAGAAGAATAAAGTATAATGGAAAGACACCTTCACAGAAGAGAAGTTTGCCCAGCTAGAAGGACAGGAAGACTATAAATAAGGAGGCACCTTAGCTCATTTGTTCACTCATTCACACTCTCCCAGCGACACAGAAGCAAGGCGCAAGTTTGGAGGAGGTAACGTAGTAGCAGAAGTTGCCCAATTTATTACTGTTCAGTCTTTTGGTATCTCTCTCTTGTGCGCTACTCCTTGAGGAGGTGTACTACCTTCGTATGGTGTTGTTGCTGCAGCTAGAGTGGTATTTCTGGTTAAGCTAGCACTTGTGCTAGGGTTTATCTGATTGGGCTTGCTTTGTGAACGAAATCTATCTAAGAAAGGTTGTTGGGTTTTTCCCCCCATTTGGGGTTTCCCAGGATAAATCTCGTGTTCTTTTTGTCTCTTGTTTATGTTGCTACTGCTCAGTACATGATATATATGTTAATGGTAACAAAGTAAAGGAACACTAGTAACACTAATTGCTCTGTAAATAAGGAAAATCCAACAGTAGGCTCCAGCAGGATTGTACCATCCATCCACACGGGAGTTGTACTGTCATATCCTTCCGTAGCTGGGAGGATAACTTGGGGAAGGTACCACATCTATGATGGAATAAACATTGAATGGAAGGATTTAAGGAACATCAAGTGTGTACAGGAATCCATCAGCAAGGGGCTTACCACCTTTATGACTTGGATTGTCTTCCTCCATCATAGGGGATCATCTTACATTAGAATTTTATCATCCTTGCTTGAGATTGCCCTATTCAGCAACCAATAAGCAATTTGATTGGCTGACCTTTTGAAACATTGAATCTGCAGAGCTCAAAGATTTTGTGCCAGTGGTAATCCATGACATCTGGTTAGCCATCTTCCAGGCAGGGGCATGATTCTAGTACTTAAGATGATCTATGGTAGCTTTTGAATCCCCCTCAAAAATGTTTTTTAATCCCAACCTTAGGGACTGCAAGATGCCAGAAATCAAGGCTTCCATTTCTGCTTGGTTATATGTTGTGATGACTAGGAATTGATGTAGAACTGCAATGGCATGACCCTCATGGTTCCTGAAAACTCCTTCTGCCCCAGCCACACCTGGATTGACTTTTGTGGAGCCATCAATATTGAATTTTATCCATTCTTCAGGGGAATGACTCCAAAACTGCTGGGCCTTTTTTAAGTGACCTAAGTCCTGTCCTTCAACAGTTATTAGTTTTGTTTTAAATATTTAACAATGTTCCACCAAGACTCCGGGACAAGGGGACGCGGGTGCGGGGAGACGCACAAGGGGGATGTGTGGAAGTACCCCCAAATTTTAGGGATTTTTGGGAAATGGGGGACGGAGGGACGTCACATATATAATATAAAAAAATTTCAAAAATAAAATTTCAAAAATAAAATTTCAAAAATAAAAATAATAATGATAATATGATAAATCTCAACAATAATATAAATTAATTTTATATATATTTGTTTTTTTTTATTTTTATTTTTATTTTTTTCTTTTTTAAGTCTTACTGGGCAAAAAAAAATTGGGGGGGACTTCTAGGAGTTCCCCTTTTGGGGGGGACATCCAGAAGTCCCCCTTTTCAAGGGGGGGCGTCCAGGAGTCCCCCTTTTGGGGAGTCTCGTCCCCTACCTTGGGGAGTCGCGTCCCCCCAAGTCCCCCCGCGTCTCCCCAAAAAGGGGACGTGGGGAAACATCCCCCCCGTCCTGGGGACGTGAGGGACGCGTCCCCCACGACCCCCACCCTGGGGGACGCGTCCCCGTGGAACACTGATATTTAATTATTTATATTCTCTGTCTGATGCTCAACCATGCACCCTGATGTCAAAAATGGTGTCATCATTCCCATACCCAAACCCATGAACCCTGGCTACTTAGTTTGAAAAAATGGCAGATAAAGGAGAATACAGTTATGTCAGGAGTCAGTATGTAAAAGTTGTTCTATATTTGCTCACATATATCTCTTGATACATACAATAAGAGACATTTTCGATTTGACGCAAATAACAACTATGAAACAACTCCAATGTGTAATCATATAATCAACCAAATTATATGGGACTTCCACACTAATTTCTACAATGCCAAACAAGTACTCAATATTGTTTCAAGCAAAATGTTTTTCTTCCATAGGACCGTGAAGGAAACAAGAAAAAAGTATATGGATCAAAGTGCTTCTAAACCTTCTCATGGAAACAGATTTCTAATTCCTGAGAAATACGAACAAGGACAGCTAAAATAAAGTACATGGCAGCATGTATATTTCCATAGATCCAGGCAGTTTGAAAGTCAAGCTTACAAGATCATAGTGAAAAAATAGTTCTTCCTCAAACCTGGAATAACCCAACACCACAGCAAATAAAAACTAGAGTTTGAAATTACTTGACCAAGAACAAGAAGTGACAAATCAGTGTCTTAGTTTATGAAAACTTTAAGTCAATCTCATGAGATTGGTCATTGATCATGCAAAATCCATTAAGTTGAAAGATTGAATTAAAGCAGACAATGTATTGAGTTTATACGTGACCTACTGTCAAAGTATCATTTGAAAAAAGGCTACAAAGCTTCGTGAAGCTATTATCACCCTACTTCAGAAACCAAAAAACAACTTTCCAAAAGRAAGTAAATAAAAACTAACAAATCAGATGAACATCTTCACTAAAAGAATCAATTTTGAAAGTTCAAAATAAYTGAACCAACTAAAGCCCATTATCCTAAAAACACAGAAAAATTATTCATACTATCAAACAATTCAAAATATGCATATATGTGCAGTCTGTCATACTCACATATCTATCATTCTTCAGGTGAGATTGACGATGATAGAAGCGGTGGCAAAGGACAATAGCTGTGGCTATGGTTACTTGAGGCCTGCAGCAAAAACAGAGCAATAATTTCTCCTCTAGACAAATTAATTTATAAATGAATTCAATAAGAAAATCAACATGTAGATCCATGTCATGACACTAAGAAACGAATCTCCTTTACAAATGATAATGTATGTGGAACTTAAAACAATGAAACATTTGTGCATATCAATATCACCAAATAGTAACAAAATCTAATTAATATATGCACTCGCACAAAGAAACAAGATAGATAATAGAGATCATACACAATTTTCAAACATCTGCAACAACATACTAGACAAAGTCTTATAATCTAAGAAATGGGACACATCCAACTAGGGGCCCGTGTCCATATCCCACGTATCGGACACGAACATGCTAGGACAAGTGTCCAACACATGTTTGGCACATGTGCTAAAACAGGACATGTGTCCGACACATGCCCTAAACATGTCCCGTGTATCTAACTCTAAAAGACACTTTTTCATTGGTATTTACTATTTTCTCACTTTCAGCTGTAGGGAAAGAGCTCTCGGTGTCTGATTGTGCAAGTGAAGAGTAAAATTGAGATTTGATGGGATTCCAAGTGTTTTGTAAATGTTCTAGTTATTAAAAAAAATGGAACTTTATGTCTATATTTCATTTTTATAATTGTAATTTCTTAATTTCTTAATATATATAACTTTTTTAATATATATAAAAAACATGTCCCCCGTGTCCTGTTTCTAGGGTCAACATGTCCCATGTCAGATACTTGTATTTCCGTGTCCTCCATGTCCCATGTCCTTGTGTCATGACACTTAGCATATAGTATTACAAACATTAGAGAATGGAAAGATTTAACCTAAACCTTGGGCATTAATCAGAATAAATGTTTTTCAGGAGAAAACACCCCGTGTAGCAAATAGGGTTCCTTCTTCCTAGGATTTAGTCTGTTAGGGTAAACTTCAACAGTTATAGAATAAAGGCAGCATGCATTCAGGAGGTGGGACTCATAAGAAGTTAAATACAAACTTTAGGTTCAGAAAAGATTTTAAACGGCGAAAAGTTGGATAACGATTACTGCCATCATACGAAATTGGGGAATATCTTTAAAATCTTATTATACAAAGTGCTCAAAGATGCACAAGTTACAACATATTTAATCCAAAAACTGAAATCTGTCCATCCAAGGAGGGGCTAAATAAATTGAACTCTTGTGAAATGGCTGCTTGTGATTTATATCATTACATGTAATAAGAAAAGGACCCTGCTTTGCCAATATGAATTGACTTTGTCCAAAATGTCCGAATTCCACCAGAATTGTCAAGCAGAGTATGTTCTCATTCTTCCAGTTTCCTCAAGTACCTGGAGAGTTTTAAACACACTGCAATTTGTACAATGCAAACTGTTGACAAATATATTGCATGGGGGATTGTACAGCAGGACCCCATGGTCACTTGGCAATGTCAGAGCAGCATACATGAGGATATCCAAGAGCACAAGCATCATTGATCATAAATCTGTGATCATCAAAGATTTGCTTGCAGTGATCCAGGTGGCATTTCATGGACGCACATACCTTTCTGGGCATGGCCCTTCTGGTTCACTAAGAAACCCCAAGGTTTCCTAGTAACTGACTGCTGCGACAGGTATGTATTGCCTTCATGTAAATGTATTGGTGCAAAGAGACCCATGCCCCTGGTGACATTTTTCATCACTGTCCTCACTATCTTCAGCATATGGATGGTTCCTGTTACCCCCTGACATCTAGGGGTGACTTTTTTTTTTGTGATTCTTATCACAGACAGCAGTTCCATAAGATGATATCCATGGTTCTCCATGGACAGTTGACTAGAGATGCTTCCAACATTTTGCACAGCTCACTCACATTTGACATACATGAGGTACATTATTTCATTGCTTCATATTGGATGTTAATGTCTTAAGTACTTGTCATGAAAGTGGTGATCATTGGTTGATTTGGATAATGGATCATGATGCTCTAAATTTGTACCTTTTGCCTTGTTTCACCTTGGTGATAATCATCATCTTCTAGATAAGTGTTGTCACTCTTGGGTTGAATCGTACTACTAGGCGGCTTTGAGAGGTGTAGCGAGTCCATATCCCAATCCATACTTAACACTTTCTATCCTTCCTGATTTCTGTTGTCCCGTTCATGGGTTGGTTGACATATGTCACACAAAAAAGGTTTGTGCTTCATAGTCCCATGAGAAGAGCCTCACCCTAAAAGGGCTATAAACTCAAGGTGAAGAGCAAAAAATAAAAAGGGAAAAGTCAAAAACCAAAGGAAATAAAGCATGAAGAATACCCCCTCATTATGAAGCCATTACCCCAAGTCCTCTGCAATGAAATGCATATCTAAAAGGACTAAATGAAATAAAATAAAAGTCAAAAACCAAAAAGGTTAAATGAACAAAGAAAATGTTGAATTATATAGCTTTGGAAGCTATTTTCCCTATTGTAACTAACCATGTAAATAAAGTTTTGATATAGTTTTAACTTTATGTCAAACATCAAACACATGACAAGTGTCAACCTTATGCCAAGACAACCATATGCCATGTGACAACCTCATAGCACCTCTAAGAGGGCTGCTTAGGGCGGTTGTAGTGACCAGCTTAGGGAGGTTGCTTAAGAGGGTTGCTTAGGGCGGTTGGAGTGGCCAGATTAGGGGGGCTGCTTAGGGTGGTGGTATGACAGTTGTTATACAGCTGTCATACAATCCTAAGACAACAGTTTAGGGCAGCCTCTAGAAGAGACAAAGAAAGTGACCTTTGGGAGCATTAGGAGGTGGCTCTTGAGAGCTTTAGGAGGTGGCTCTTGGGAACATTAGGGGGTGACTCTTGGCAGCCAAAGGAGGGCAGGTATGACAGTTGTTATACAGTTGTCATACATTCATAGGGGGTTGCTTAGGGCAGCCAAACCAACCTATAAAAAGGGGCATTCACTTAACATTTAGATATCTTGTTTTGTTGGAGTCTTCTGCTGAGGCAAGGCATCTATTTGCTGAAGTATTTTGCTGGTATATGACTAATATCTACTGGAATCTTCTGCTGGTATATGGCAGCTAGTTGTTGAAGTATACTGTTAATACAATCACTCTATTCTTGTTGAAGTTTTTTGTTGTTCCTTGCTGATATAAGGCTGCTACAAATACTATGTTAAAGCTGAATAAATCTGCTACAGCAAGAAGGAAAGTCAGTTATCTTTTGGTGATTTTGTCAAGTTGTTATTGTAAGTGTTAGTTAAGCTATTTGTGAAGTTTGTAAGTGTTGAAACAGAGGTATTGTTTCAGCCCCCTAAGTCCTAGCTAGTTACTCTAAAGTCTTGTACTGGTATTGTACTTTGCTGAAGAATCTAAAGAGAAGTTTTGGCTGGGTTTTCTACCCCAAGAGGGTTTTCCAAAGTATACTTGTGTTCTCTCTGTGATTGTCTCACTTTCAGTGATCCTCATATATGCAAATATATTGGTATGTTGGTTGTATGCTGTAAATTTTTAAATTTACCTACATGCATCAGTTTTTCAACATGGTATCAGAGCTTCCCTGAAAGAAGCCATTTCTGCAGAGAGTTATTAGATTTGTGAAAGAGACTACAATATTTCATTTTTTGAAGGAAGTCAAAAACAAAGACAAGATGATGTCAAGCACTAAGCTTGATGAGAAACTTGAAGTACCTAATAACTTCAGAGCATGGAAGTACAGAATATCCCTTGTTATGGAAGAAAATGACTTATCAGATTATGTTATGGAAGAGGTTGCAGAACCTGAGGAAGAAGAAGCTAAAGGTAAGTACAGGAAGAATCTAAACAGGGCAAAGAGAATAATTGCAGATTCTATAAAAGACCATCTCATTCCTCATGTATCATCCTTGAAGACTCCCAAAGAGATGTTTGATGCTCTATCTCGTCTATATGAAGGAAGGAACATAAACAGGAACATGGCTTTGAGGACTCAACTCAAAAATGTAAAGATGCAGAAGTCTGAATCTATTCATGCCTTCTTTACAAGAATTTCTCAAATTAATGAACAAATTATAGCTATCGATGACTCAGTTGAAAAAGTTGAGTTAGTAATGACTACTATGAATGGACTTCCGAAGTCATGGGACTCTTTCATAAGAGGAATCTATTCAAGAAGTAAGTTAACAAAGTTTAGCAGGTTGCGGGAAGATTGTGTCCAAGAAGAAGCAAGACTGGGAGCAAGAGAAGAAAAGATAAGTGATGATGAACATCAAGCTCTTGCAGCCCATTTCAGGAAAGGAAAGAAAAAGAAGGAAAATCATCCTCCACAGAAGAATTTTAAGAATTTGAGAAAGGTAAGAGAGACTATTATAAACTCAAATGTTTATGATGTGAAAAGTTGGTACATCTTGCCAGAGATTGTCCTCTCATAAAAGAGGTCAAAGAAAGGAGGAAAAACAAAAGACATCATGCTCATATTGCTGAAGATGATGAACCTGTTTTCAAGAGAGAAAGAAAAGAAGATTCAGATGAAGAGTATGTGTTGGTGGCAGCTCTTACTAATTCAGTAAATTATGATGATGAAACATGGCTTGTGGATAGTGGTACTCTGCAGGGACTGCAGGGATACTCTGCTTTAGATTGGGCTGGTAGTGTCACAGATCATAAGAGTACATCAGGATGTTGTTTTAGTTTGGGATCAAGTATGATCTTGTTGAAATATTGTAACTGCAAAGTGTATTCTAATTATTATTGTGGTATTATTCATTAGATCAATCCCCTATTGCGGATTGATCATGTCAGCTATTGTAAAAGACCAAATCCCCTTTTGCGGATTGGTCAAAACATAATTGTAAAAGGCAGAATAAGAAGTCGGCCCCAGAATATATTAAAGGTGGTTATAACCACCTAGATTGAGAAGTCGGCCCTGCCAGTGAAAAGACACCTCCACACGTGCCAGAGTTGTATAAATAAGGAGGCTAGCGCCTCATTTTGACACACACTCACTTTTTCATTTGAGGAGTAAGTTTTAGAGCTGCAGTTGGAGAAGAGAGAGAGAGAGAGGCGCATTCTTGGGAGAGGACTTTCTATATTTGTTTGAGTTATCTCTTGGCATTGTATTGGCTATCTATAATAAGGAAGTTTTGTTGGGTTTTCTACCCATGAGGGTTTCCCAGGATAAATGATGTGTCTCTTGTGATTGTGTATTTCTCAGTGATCCTATCTTATGCTATTGTTATCTAGTGAAATGCAAAGAACTCTAATAATAGCTTAAACCGTAACATGGTATCAGAGCTAAGCTGAAGAGAGCATCTTTCACAAGAGAAAGTGAAAAACGTCACTGTTGTCGTACATGCAAATTAGGGCTTTTGTTGATGAAGTATTTCAGCCCCAAAACCATCTAGAAAAGTGCACCCTTCCCCAAGGATCACTTTGGCATCCTTAGCGCAAATTTTCAGTGGCTAGATCTCTCGGAAAGTGAAACCCTAGTTTCAAAAAGTACCAGAAAACCAGAGTACCAGAAGTACCAGAGTACCAGAGGTACCAGAAAACCAGAAGCACCAGTCCAGAAATCCGTTGATCAAGTTTGAAGGGGTAAAAGTTGGATTTTCGGAAATCTGACTACACCAGCTTACTTGCCCCAGCTCAGCGCATCTATCCCCTGGATCAGAATTTCAAAATTTGAAGTTTGAAAAATTAGGGTTTCCCCATAAAACCCTAAGTTGCAGTTGCAGTTGCAATCTCAAAACCAGTGGTTACACATCAAAATTACTCACTTCAATGATATTGTCGTCATTGCAAGTATCGCAAGTGTCACATGTTGGTCACAAGTGTCGCAAACATCATACTGCCATCTCGCCTATGTCGTGTCTCTAACGACATCACAGAGACACTTAAGACACCTTCAAAGACTGGTTTAAGAAGGACAAATCATTTGATGAAGAGTACAAAGCATTTGCCAYGAAGAAAACCACCTAAAAATGATTTTTGGAAGGCAGCACTCCSCTACCCACTGTCAGGGAGCGTCGGTGCTCCCTAGCCTTCTTTGGGGGAGCGTTGAAACGCTCTGTGCACCCTTTTGGAGGAGCAATGCCCTTTCTRAGCGAATTTTGATTTATTGAGATAAATCAGGAAAGAATCCCCTCAATCTCTGAAGTTGGTTGGATTCGAATCTGAGGTCAAGGCATGATCTTAGGGAAGATCCACAATTGAAGGAGAAGAATCCTCAACTTATCCCAAAGATCTCTCAAGTGGTTGGGTCTCTCCAAGCTTATATAAGGAGGCCTTCTCATGGTGAAAGGTACATGATGATAGATTGGAGATACCAAACTTATGATCTCATGAGTGGTATTGACATGGAGATGGAGACATTGTAAAGCATCAAACTTATGATCTCATAAGGGAGAAATCATTGAAGCATCATCATTCTGTGTGTGGATTATTTGAGCAAGGGTTTGGACAAAGAGAGCTTGGTAAAGTTGTTGCACCTACATCTATGGCTGTAAGCATTTCACTTTGTTTTCATTAATATAAATTTATGCTTGGCATGTTTCCTTTAAAGTTTGTGTACATTTCACGAACTTGTTTCTTTTATAGATCCATTATGAAGCTAATCATGGTAGAGTAGGAAGTATGTTTCGTTGTTGTTGCTCATTGTAAAGATCTCTCAAGTGGTTGGATCTCTCCAAGCTTATATAAGGAGGCCTTCTCATGGTGAAAGGTACATGATAGAGATTGAGAGATACCAAACTTATGATCTCAAGAGTGATATTGATATAGAGAGATTGTGAAGCATCAAACTTATGATCTCATAAGGGAGATATCATTGAAGCATCAACATTCTATGTGGATTATTTGAGCAAGGGTCTGGACAAAGAGAGCTTGGTGAAGTTGTTGCACCTACATCCATGGTTGTAAGCATCTCACTTTGTTTTCATTAATATAAATCTATGCTTGGCCTGTTTCCTTTAAAGTTTGTGTACGTTTCATGAACTTGTTTCTTTCATAGATCCATTATGAAGCTAATCACGGTAGAGTAGGAAGTATGTCTCGTTGTTGTTGCTCATTGTATTGTAGGACCTTCTGAAGAACTTGGAGATCAAGATCAGCCTAGATCGAGCAAGGACAAACGTTGGTAAAAAGGCATTTACTCTCCTTCCTTCTTCTTCTTTGGATAGTTTAGCTTCATGAAAAGGAAAGTCAGTGTCCACAATAGCACTTTTTTGTCTTGGTCATAGGGGTCTAGTATCCAAGAGAGAATCCACTTGTCTGCAAGGGGATTTCTCTGTAACAGAAATTGGCGACTCCACTAGGGAGGAACTTTGATTTTTGTTTCCTTTCCTAGGTCTTGTTTTGGCCTTTGCTCATTCTTTGACCTTCTCCACGCTGTGTCTCTGATCCTTAGATGTGTTGTTGGCTCTTGGATTCATCTTACACTGAATTTTTACTTTTTTCCAAAGTTTTTTTTTATTTCTGGGCAAAATTTTGAGTTCTGAGAGGCCAGCGCTCCCCTGCCTTGACCACCAAGGCGTTGGCACTTCCTTGCAGGCTTCCACAGAGCGTTGCAATGCTCTGGTACCCTTGACACCAGAGCGCTGCCCCCTTTTCTGCAAAAATCTTCTTGGGAGTAGTTTTTCTCAGTCTTCTTTTTGTTGATTCATCTGCTCAGAGTTTATGCTATCTTAGTGTGTCCTTGTTTAGCCTCCAATTATTTGATTTCTAAGGATTAATGATGATTTGTTTAGCTTTTTGACATCTATTTTCCTTGCTTTGAGTCACTCTTCTTCCTTGAGATTTGGAGTCGATCTACTGCTTTCTCACTTATTTGATTGACTAAAAGTTGTTGTAAGGAAATTCAAAGATCTTTTCACTATTTCATTTTGATCTTTGACATCTTTTCTCCAAGCATTTCCTCCTGTCTGGATTTGGTTTTCTTTTTTCTTGTTTGATCGCAACGAGGGTGTGTTTTTGTTTATGTGAAGTTTGCTTCCGGGTTGCTTAAATCTCACAAATCTTGAAGTTTGATTAACATAGGAAGCTTTACATCAAACTGATTATCAGTCACATATAAACATTTTAGCATTGTATCGGATTTTTGATTGAGGACTATTGCATGAGGTCATTGCATCTTAGTGTTTGAAAGTGAAGGGAAAATCCTTCTCCTTCCCTTAAATAGAGATTCATTGAAAGAAAAGACTGTTTATCATTTCTTATGCATGTTTTGGGAATTGAGTCATGATATCATCAGTTTTCACTCTCATACACCTTTGAGTAAACAACAGCCTTAAAATCAAGCGCTTAACTAAAATTCATCAGACATTTTTACATTTTATATTAGCAAACCTACATTAGCTTAAGGTGTAGGGCTTTGGAATAGGTTGAAAAGATAACTTTCCAAAGCTGTCAAACAAATATTAGCATCTTGCGATAGGGAGAGCAAATCCAATTGTCGTATAGGTTTTCTGGGATCCCCCTCTCACACAGAGGTTACGCACGAGGTCGCGTTCGGGAGAGTTACGGAGATTATCCCTCCGTGGTTCAACCGTTCATAGTAGTCAGATCGTATATTGGGGGTTCTTGAGGTTCAACTGTCTTCATTTGGTCTCGGTGCTTCGTGAATTCCGAATCCGTTCGAGGTCCTCTGGAGTTCTACCGGTCCATTTGTCCTCAGTTCTCTCGAAGGATTTCGGACTTATTATCCTACCCATACGTTCGGATTGGACTGTCGACTGTACCCGCCCAGGGGCTGACTGGGAGTTGGTGACCTTAGTAGCTATAATGTTCAGGGGCTTACACGAGGTGACGGTGAAGGGAAGTCTCATTGTACCTGGAACAGACGTTGCTCAAACTCACTCGAGCTCCTTGGAGGGTAAATCCACATTTACTACGTGGAAGCTTGCACCAAGGCGTAAGTTTGTTAAGCAGGTCGCCAACGTAACTGATCCACCCACTCTATCCCCGCCCCTTCCTATATTGATCTCGCGATGTTGGATTTCATCACCAACTAGTGGTTTCATTGTGGGAAGTTTTGTTTGATTGTTTGCTTTTAGATTCATAGCATGTGTTGTTTGTTTTACTTAGTAGACCTTAGGTCGAGTCAGTGTTAATGGCATCAACTCCTGGGAGTACCAATGGAGTAACCCCTTGTCCCGGGGAACCTTTCACCTTTCCTTCTTTTGGAAACTTTGGTCCTCCGTACATTGCCACATTGACTCTTCTAGGACTCACCATCAGATTACCGGTTTGGTTATTCCCCACTTCAGTGAACTCGAATCCTCCCAGTGCTTCAACTGCACCTAATACTTCAGATGTCAGTACACCACCCACACGTCAACCTCATGTCAACTTTTCAGCTTCTTCACCCATTAAGTCTCCTTCCTTTTCTCCTTCTTCACCTAGTGAAAGCTCTAAAGCAAGTAGCTAGGTTGATCAGAAGAAGAAGAAACAGAAAGAGAAGAAGAAGAAGAACCCGAACATCAGATGTTGGATCTAAGCAACCAGCTATTGTTAATAGTATTGGGAGTGTTGATGAGGTCAACAAGATTAAAATGAAGAATCTGAAACCCAAATTCCCTTGCAATCTTTGTAAGGGTGACCACTTTCTGAGGGATTGCCCTGATCTTCCCAAGGTCTTAGAAATGTGGTCCTCCACATCGTCGGCCTCTGCTAGACATGCTGGTGATGCCCCGTCAACTAGTGACATTAAGGTTGGTAAGAAGAAGACAACTGTCAAAGTTCCTTGTATGTTATGCAAAGGTGATCATTATTCTCACCTTTGTCCTTGTATGGACAAGGCTTCTTCTCTTTTGAAAAAGATTCAACTTCCAATCGATTATCGTAAGATTTCTCCCAACCCATCGTTAGTTGATGGACTGGTCAATCCGGTTCCATCCCCGGTCAATCCGATTGATCAGGTGGTCAATCTAGTTTCATCCTCGGTTGAACCACTAACGCAAACGGTCGATCTGTTTCCACCTGTCGACCCCATTCTCCCCTTGGAGAATGAAACCCAAGTGGTCGATTTGATGTCGTTATCGATCGATCCCACTCCTCCTCTGACGAGTGTCGAAGTGGTTGCTTCGGTTACTTCACTGGTCAATCCCACTCCTCCTCTGAAGAGTGTCAAAGTGACTAATCCAGTTCCTTCCTCGATCAATCCCACCTTTCATTCGAAAAGTGCCAAAGTGGTTGCTCCGGTTACTTCATCAGTCAATCCCACTCTTCCTCTGAAGAGTGCCAACGTGGTCGATCCGATCCCATCAACGATTGATCCTACTCTCCCTCTAGAGAGTAAACCCGATTCTGCCCACGTTTTTCTCGTTGATACAGAATCTACCGTGTTGGGGGGCATTCCTCTTTCTCCCATGAAACCCCCTCCAAGTAATGAGGCAATCCTTTTTTATTGGAGTGCGCTAACTGGACCTCGTCTTCCCTCTCACATTCCTTTCAAGATTACAGTACAGGTTTGTGGTCGGGCAGTTCCTCAGACACTGATAGATGAAGGTTCGTCCGTTAGTATTTTTTCCTCTATTGCTTGGTGAGCTTTAGGTTATCCTAAGCTTGTGTCGGTTACCCAGACTCTGTTCGCTTTTAACAGAAGAACCAGTGACTCTTTGGGAATCCTTCCCCAGTTTCCCGTAACTTTGGGAGGGAAAACTGTCTTTATTGATGTTATGGTAGTCCAAGACCCCTTGGATTTCGATTTACTCCTTGGGCGAGATTATGTCTATGCCATGAAAGCTATTGTGTCCACTATTTTTCGTGTGATATCTTTCCCGCACAATGGAAGAATGGTGACTATTGATCAACTTTCGTTTGTTGGCCTTGACTTGACCATCAACCCAATGACCTCCCTAAACGGGTATTATATGCAGTCGGTATCACCCCTGCCACAGGTCAATTATGTGGCGTTGTCTCCCATGACTTCAACTACTGATGATTTAGATCCGGTAGTTGACATGGTGATCTCTTCAGTAGGGCTATTGGAGCCTGATCTCCTTACCCCTAACGCGACCCTCGACATGTGTTCATTCCAGAGCTTTCTTCTTCCATCCAGTGAAGATCTCTTCGAAGCCATGATCGAGTTTTGTCCCTTGACATGGTGTACTTCCAAAGCATTATCCTCTTGGAAGCCATGATCAAGAAGAGTCCACGAGCATAGTTTTTTCTCTTTGGCAAGCTCGTTAAAAAATGAAACAGAGGTTCTGATCATAGTTTTCCTCTCTGTAACAAGCTCGTTAAAAAATGAAACAGAAATCTAGGGATTGAACCCGGAGCTTTGAGCATATAGTTCTTTTCCTGTGTCAAGCTTAAAAAATGAAACAGTCACCTCTCCTGTCAAGTCGAGTCTTTCGTTAGGTCTCATATTTGAACCTTCATTTCATCCACCTGTATCATTTTTCTCCATCTAGTAGAGAAATTGGTAACAACCTCAAAGTCGGTGAATGAATTGAAGCTTGGGGGGCATGTCTCCAGCCTTTGATGATCAATCTGGAGTTAAGCCACTAGCTTTCAAGCTGGGGGCAGAGTACCAACCATCCATGGGTATCCCAACCTTTGGAAATTACGTTGGGAATTTATAAGCATAGTTTAATTTTGTTTCAAGCTTGTCTAAAAATGAAACCAATATCGAGCTTAGTCTTTGTTCTTTCTCGTGCTCTCAAAAACATGAGAATGTAACCGAGTAAACTTGTATCTTTTTTTCGAACTCGCAAAAGTTATATGAAAAGAGAACACCTTGGAGTCGTCTTTAAGCTCTTATCAGACTCTCTAAACATGAAAAGATTGTCGAGTGATCTTGCTTCCTTTCACACTCGTTAAAAGGTTTGAAAGGGCGTCTTTCGAGTGATAATTTATCTCTTTTTCGGCCTCACGAGACTAACATTACGAAAAAGGACAACACTAGAGTCGTCTTTACGTCATTTTCAGACTCTCTAAATATGAAAAACCATCGAGTTTACCTTCTCTGGACTCGTTAAACAATCATACATTGAAGGGACCATCTGGGACCGAACCCCTACTTCTTTCAGTTTGTTAAACAAAGGAAGAGGGACTTACTGAAGGTGAGTTATATTGAGCATGTGTTACCCTCCTCGAGCTCGTTAAATTAAAAAGAGGTACTCGTCTATCTGGATGAGGGAAAAATTGAAGGAAGCAAGCCAAGCAGTTTTTGAGAACATTAACAGTAATTCTTACACTCGCCCTTAAACACGGCATTTTATCTTTGCACGCATTTTTATCCACCGAACCTCTGCACTGAACCAATCCTTTGAGTTTCCTTACTCCTTTGGGTCACCCGACGAAAGTCACAGTATCCACTGCATTATCAAGTTTTGGTCCTTGTCAAGTTTCTGCTGTCATGCCTCAGTGTTCAATGGAAGTATCTGCCTCAAGAGTCAACCATCACAAATTCTTGTTTCAATACCCGTGTCAATCCATGCTCATTTGATCCACCAATTACATCTCTGTGTCAGTTTCGTGTCGTTGATGGGGGATACACCAAGGCCCTCCCTCGACGAGTTTATTCCTGTCGACTTCAGCACATTATCCAAGAGCTAGACTTAGAAACCAGTTAGTACCTTGGGACCTGCATGCCTCAATGGCAGGCCTCCTCGCGTCCGACAGTGGGTTTACATCATTGACCTCTAATCGGACGATTCCACAAATGTTCGACTTCAACTCATCCATTCACATTCCTTGGAATGTACTAAAGTATCTTGGGAATCGACATCAATGGCGATTTCCTTTGCGCTTGTTAACGGTTTACCTCATTGACCGATAATCAAGTGATTTCTGCCATGTTCGACATCAGGACATCTATTCACATGGTTAGATTCGTACTACATTAGTATCGGTAAGAAGACCCTGGGTTGAGTCATCACTCTTATATGTACTCTGCCCAGGTTGCGACGGAGTTTTTTTAAACATTGACACATATATTGTCACATAGATCCACTTTGTATTGGTCATGGCTATGTCTTGTCGTCTCGTAGATCCACTATGTATTCTTCGTGGCTACAATCAGTTCAGTCATAGGAGTATAGATCCACATTGTATCTTCAGTGGCTATACCTTTTTGTCAATATAATTATGGATCCGCAATGTATTTTATGGCAGCCATACCTTGAAAGTCTTTATCACTCAAGCATAGGTATCCCTGCCTTGGGTTTGAAACATGTCATAATATTTGTTTGATGGTTGTGTGCAGCTTCTACCAGGTTCTCCGAATCCATACCCTTGCTTGAAAAAGTCTACAAAGTACTTGAGTCATCAATTTTTGTCTTCTAACTTCGCACTTTGGGGGGCAATCTGTTACACATCAAAATTACTCACTTCAATACTGTCGCAAGTGTCGTCATTACAAGTGTTGTAAGTGCCGCATCTTGACCACAAGTGTCGCAAACATCATGCTACCATCTCGCCTATGTCGTGTCTCTAACGACATCACAGGGACACTTAAGACACCCTCAAAGACTAGTTTTAGGAAGAGAAATCATCTGATGAAGAGTACAAAGCATTTGCCATGAAGAAAACAACTTAAAAATGATTTTTGGAAGGCAGCGCTACCCTACCCACTGTCAGGGAGCGCCAGTGCTCCTTGACCTTCTTTGGGGGAACGTTAAAACGCTCTGTGCACCCTTTTGGGGAAGCGTTGCCCTTTCTGAGCGAATTTTGGTTTGCTGAGATAAATCAGGGAAGAATCCCCTCAATCTCTGAAGTTGGGTGGATTCGAATCTGAGGTCAAGGCATGATCTTAGGGAAGATCCACAACTGAAGGGGAGGAATCCTCAACTTATCCCAAAGATCTCTCAAGTGGTTGGGTCTCTCCGAGCTTATATAAGTAGGCCTTCTCATGGTGAAAGGTACATGATAGAGATTGAGAGATACCAAACTTATGATCTCATGAGTGGTATTGATATAGAGACATTGTGAAGTATCAAACTTATGATCTCATAAGGGAGATATCATTGAAGCATCAGTATTCTGTGTGGATTATTTGAGCAAGGGTCTGGGCAAAGAGAGCTTGGTGAAGCTGTTGCACCTACATCCATGGCTGTAAGCATCTCACTTTGTTTTCATTAATATAAACCTATGCTTGGCCTGTTTCCCTTAAAGTTTGTGTACGTTTCATTAACTTGTTTCTTTCATAGATCCATTATGAAGCTTATCATGGTAGAGTAGGAAGTATGTCTCGTTGTTGTTGCTCATTGTATTGCAGGGCCTTCTGAAGAACTTAGAGATCAAGATCGACCTAGATCGAGCAAGGACAAACGTCGGTAAAAAGGTATTTACTCTCCTTCCTTCTTCTTCTTTGGATAGTTTAGCTCCATGAAAAGGAAAGTCAATGTCCACAATAGCACTTTTCTGTCTTGGTCATAGGGGTCTAGTATGCAAGAGAGAATCCACCTGTGCGTTGGGAATTTACAAGCATAGTTTAATTTTGTTTCAAGATGAAACCAATACTGAGCTTAATCTTTGTTCTTTCTCGTGCTCGTAAAAACATGAGAATGTAACCGAGTATACTTTTATCACTTTTTTAGACTCGTAAAGGTTATACGAAAAAAAAATCCCCTGGAGTCGTTTTTAAGCTCTTTTCAGACTCTCTAAACGTGAAAAGATTGTCGAGTGATCTTGCTTCCTTTCCCACTCGTTAAAAGGTTTGAAAGGGCATCTTTAGAATGATAATTTATCTCTTTTTCGGCCTCACGATACTAACATTACAAAAAAGGACAACACTAAAGTCGTCTTTAAGTCATTTCAGACTCTCTAAATATGAAAAACAACCGAGTTTACCTTCGCTAGACTCGTTAAACAATCATACATTGAAGGGCCCATACGAGACCGAACCCTTACTTCTTCCAGTTCGTTAAACAAAGGAAGAGGGACTTACCGAAGGTGAGTTATATCGAGCATGTGTTACCCTCCTCGAGCTCGTTAAACCAAAAAGAGCTACTCGTCTATCTGGATGGGGGGAAAATTGAAGGAAGCAAGCCAAGCAGTTTTTGAGAACATTACCAGTAATTCTTACAGTCGCCCTTGAACACGGCATTTTGTCTTTGCATGCATTTCAATCGGATGAACCTCTGCACTGAACCAATCCTTTGAGTTTCCTTACTCCTTTGGGTCACCCAACGAAAGTCACAGTATCCACTGCATTATCAAGTTTTGGTCCATGTCAAGTTTCTGCTATCATGCCTCAGTGTTCAAGGGAAGTATCTGCCTCAAGAGTCAACCATCACAAATTCTTGTTTCAATACCCGTGTCAGTCCATGTTCATTTGATGCAACAATTACATCTATATGTCAGTTTCGTGTCGTTGATGGGGGATACACCAAGGCCCTCCCTCGACGAGTCTATTCCTGTCGAATTCAGCACATAATCCAGGAGCTAGACTTGGAAATCAGTTAGTACCTTGGGACCTGCATGCCTCAATGGCAGGCCTCCTCGCGTCCGACAGTGGGTTTACATCATTGACCTCTTATCAGATGATTCCACGGATGTTCGACTTCAGCTCATCTATTCACATTCGTTGGAATGTACTAGAGTACCTTGGGAATCATTCACATCAATGGTGATCTCCCTCACGCTTGTTAACAGTTTACCTCATTGACCGGTAATCAAGTGGTTTCTGCCATGTTCGACATCAGGACATCTATTCACATGGTTAGATTCGTACTACATCGGGATCGGTAAGAAGACCCTGGATTGAGTCATCACTTTTATATGTACTTTGCCCAAGTTGCGACGAAGTTTCTTTTGAACGTTGACACATATACTGTCACATAGATCCACTTTGTATTAGTCGTGGCTACGTCTTGTCGTCTCATAGATCCACTGTGTATTCTTCGTGGCTACGATCAGTTCAAGTCATAGGAGTATAGATCCACATTTTATCTTCAGTGGCTATATCGTTTTATCAATATAATTATGGATCCAAAGTGTATTTTATGGCGGCCATACCTTGAAAGTCTTTATCACTCAAGCATAGGTATGCCTGCCTTGGGTTTGAAACATGTCATAACATTTGTTTGATGGTTGTGTGTAGCTTCTATCAGGTTCTCTGAGTCCGTACCCTTGCTGGAAAAAGTCTACAAAGTACTTCAGTCATTAGTTCTCGTCTTCTAACTTTGCACTTTGGGGGGCAATCTGTTACACATCAAAATTACTAACTTCAATGATGACCTATTGTCGTCATTGCAAGTGTCACATGTTGGTCACAAGTGTCGCAAACATCATACTGCCATCTCGCYTATGTCGTGTCTCTAACGACATCACAGAGACACTTAAGACACCTTCAAAGACTGGTTTAAGAAGGAGAAATCATTTAATGAAGAGTACAAAGCATTTGTGATGAATAAAACCACTTAAAAATGATTTTTGGAAGGCAACGCTCGCCTACCCACTTTCAGGGAGCACTGGCGCTCATTAGCCTTCTTTGGGGGAGCGTTGAAACGCTCTATGCACCCTTTTGGGGGAGCGCTGCCCTTTTTGATCGAATTTTGGTTTGTTGAGATAAATCGGGGAAGAATCCCCTCAATCTCTAAAGTTGGTTGGATTTGAATCTGAGGTCAAGGCATGATCTTAGGGAAGATCCACAACTGAAGGAGAAGAATCCTCAACTTATCCCAAAGATCTCTCAAGTGGTTGGGTCTCTCCAAGCTTATATAAGGAGGCCTTCTCATGGTGAAAGGTACATGATGATAGATTGGAGATACCAAACTTATGATCTCATGAGTGGTATTAACATGGAGATGGAGACATTGTAAAGCATCAAACTTATGATCTCATAAGGGAGATATCATTGAAGCATCATCATTCTGTGTGTGGATTATTTGAGTAAGGGTATGGACAAAGAGAGCTTGGTGAAGTTGTTGCACCTACATCTATGGCTGTAAGCATTTCACTTTGTTTTCATTAATATAAATCTATGCTTGGCCTGCTTCCTTTAAAGTTTGTGTACGTTTCATGAACTTCTTTCTTTCATAGATCCATTATGAAGCTAATCATGGTAGAGTAGGAGGTATCGTTGTTGTTGCTCATTGTATTGCAGGACCTTCTGAAGAACTTGGAGATCAAGATCAGCCTGGATCGAGCAAGGAGAAACGTCGGTAAAATGGTATTTACCCTTCTTCCTTCTTCTTCTTTGAATAGTTTAGCTTCATGAAAAGGAAAGTCAATGTCCACAATAGCACTTTTCTGTCTTGGTCATAGGGGTCTAGTATCCAAGAGGAAATCCACTTATCCGCAAGGGGATTATCCTGTAATAGAAATTGGCGATTTCTCTGTAACAGAAATTTACAAGGGTCATAGAGGTCTAGGGGTTACAGAGAAATCACCTTGCGGACAAGTGGATTCTCTCTTGGATACTAGACCCCTATGACCAAGACAGGAAAGTGCTATTGTGGACACTGACTTTCCTTTTCATGAAGTTAAACTATCCAAAGAAGAAGAAGGAAGAAGAGTAAATACCATTTTACTGACGTTTGTCCTTGCTCGATCAAGGCTGATCTTGATCTCCAAGTTCTTGAGAAGGTCCTGCATACAATGAGCAACAACAACGAGACATACTTCCTACTCTACCATGATTAGCTTCATAATGGATCTATGAAAGAAACAAGTTCATGAAACGTACACAAACTTTTAAAAGAAACAGGCCAAGCATAGATTTATATTAATGAAAACAAAGTGAAATGCTTACAGCCATAGATGTAGGTGCAGCAGCTTCACCAAGCTCTCTTTGTCCATACCCTTCCTCAAATAATCCACACACAGAATGATGATGCTTCAATGATATCTCCCTTATGAGATCATAAGTTTGATGATTTACAATGTCTCCATCTCCATGTCAATACCACTCATGAGATCATAAGTTTGGTATTTCCAATCTTTCATCATGTACCTTTCACCATGAGAAGGCCTCCTTATATAAGTTTGTAGAGACCCAAAGAGAGCTTGGTGAAACTGTTGCACCTACATCCATGGTTGTAAGCATCTCATTTTGTTT
>ML790316.1:49979-61989 GCA_009831015.1 Picea engelmannii | reverse complement strand
TTCGGGGTTCTCTGGAGTTCTACCGGTCCATTTGTCCTCAGTTCTCTCGAAGTATTTCGGACTTGTTATCCTGCCCATACGTTCGGACTGGACTGTCGACTGTACCCTCCCAGGGGCTAACTGCGAGTTGGTGACCTTAGTAGCCATAATCTTCAGGGTCTTACACGAGGTGACGATGAAGGGAAGTCTCACTGTACCTGGAACAAACGTTGCTCAAACTCACTAGGGCTCCTTGGAGGGTAAATCCACATTTACTACGTGGAAGCTTGCACCAAGGCGTAAGTCCGTTATGCAGGTTGCCAACATAACTGATCCACCTGCTCTATCCCTGCCCCTTCCTATATTGATCTCGCGATGTTGGATTTCCTCACCAACTAGTGGTTTCATTGTGGGAAGTTTTGTTTGATTGTTTGCTTTTAGATCCATAGCGTGTGTTGTTTTTTTTACTTAGTGGACCTTAGGTCGAGTCAGTGTTAATGGCATCAACTCCTGGGAGAATCAATGGAGGAACCCCTTGTCTCGAGGAACGTTTCACCTTTCCTTCTTTTGGAAACTTTGGTCCTCCGTACATTGCCACACTGACTCTTCCGGGACTCACCATCGGATTACCGATTTGGTTATTCCCCACTCCGGTGATCTTGAATCCTCCCAGTGCTTCAGCTGCACCTAATACTTCAGATGTCCGTACACCACCCACACATCAACCTCATGTCGACTTTTCACCTTCTTCACCCATTAAGTCTCCTTCCTTTTCTCCTTCTTCGCCTAGTGAAAGCTCTAAAGCAAGTAGTCAGGCTGATCAGAAGAAGAAACGGAAAGAGAAGAAGAAGAAGAACCCGAAAAGGACAAAGCCTCCAACTATATCAGATGTTGGATCTAGGCAACCAGCTACTGTTAATAGTACTGGGAGTGTTGATGAGGTCAACAAGATTAAAATGAAGAATCTAAAACCCAAATTCCCTTGCAGTCTTTGTAAGGGTGACCACTTTCTGAAGGATTGCCCTAGTCTTCCCAAGGTCTTAGAAATGTGGTCCTCCACGTCATCGGCCTCTGCTAGACATGTTGGTGATGCCCCGTCAACTAGTGACGTTAAGGTTGGTAAGAAGAAGACAACTGTCAAATTTCCTTGTATGTTATGCGAAGGTAATCATTATTCTCACCTTTGTCCTCGTATGGACGAGGCTTCTTCTCTTTTGAAAAAGCTTCAACTTCCAATCGGTTATCGTAAGATTTCCCCCAACCCATCGTTAGTTGATGGATTGGTCAATCCGGTTCCATCCCCGATCAATCTGGTTGATCAGGTGGTCAATCTATTTTCATCCTCGATTGAACCACTAACCAAAGTAGTTGATCCAGTTCCGACATTGGTTAGCCCCACTTTTCATCTAAAAAGTGAAACCCAAGTGACTGATCCAGTCCCTTCATTGGTCAGTCCCACCTTTCATCTAAAGAATGCTAACATGGTTGATCCCACTCCTCCTTTGACGAGTGCCAAAGTGGTTGCTTCGGTCCCTTCATCGGTCAGTCCGGTTGATCATGTCATCAATCTGGTCACGTCCTTAGTTGAACCAGTTGACAAAGTGATTGATTTGATCCCATATTCGGTCGATCCCACTCTCCCATTAGAGAGTGCAACCCAAGTAGTCGATGCTTTTCCAGCCGTCGACCCCATTCTCCCCTTTGAGAATGAAACCCAAGTGGTCAATCTGATCCCATTATCAATCGATCCTACTCTCCCTTTAGAGAGTAAACCCGATTTTGTCCACGTTTTTCTCATTGATACAGAATCTACCGTGTCGGGGGGCATTCCTCCTCCTGCGAAAACCCCTCCAAGTAATGAGGCCATCATTTTTTATTGGGGTGTGCTAACTGGAACTCGTCTTCCCTATCATATTCCTTTCAAGATTACAGTACAGGTTTGTGGTCAGGCCGTTCCTCGGACACTGATAGACGAAGGTTCGTCCGTTAGTATTTTGTCCTCTATTGCTTGGCAAGCTTTGGGTTATCCTCAGCTTGTGTCGGTTACCCAGACTCTGTTCGCTTTTAACAGAAGAACCATTCACCCTTTACGGATCCTTCCTCAGTTTCCCGTAACTTTGGGAGGGAAAACTGTCTTTATTGATGTTATGTTAGTCCAGGACCCCTTGGATTTCGATTTACTCCTTGGGCGAGATTATGTCTCTGACATGAAAGCTATTGTGTCCACTCTTTTTTTTGTGATATCTTTCCCGCACGATGGAAGAATGGTGACTATTGATCAACTTTCGTTTGTTGGCCCTGACTTGACCATCAACCCAATCTCCCTAAACGGTTCTTATATGCAGTCGGTATCACCCCTGCCACAGGTCAATAATGTGGCGTTGTCTCCCATGACTTCAACGTCCGATGAATTAGATCTGGCAATTGACATGTTGATCTCTTCGGTAGGGCTATTGGAGCCTGATCTCCTTACCCCTGTCGCGGCCCTCGACATGTGTTCCTTCCAGAGTATTGTTCTTCCATCCAGTGAAGATCTCTTGGAAGCCATGATCGAATTTTGTCCCTTGACATGGTGTCCTTCCAGAGCATTATCCTCTTGGAAGCCATGATCAAGAAGAGTCCACGAGCATAGTTTTCTTCTCTGTAGCAAGTTCATTAAAAAATGTAACAGAGGTCACGAGCATAGTTTCTCTTCTCTGTGGCAAGCTCGTTAAAAAATGAAACAGAGGTCATGAGCATAGTTTTTCCTCTCTGTAGCAAGCTCGTTAAAAAATGAAACAGAGATCTGGGGATTGAACCCGGAGCCTTGAGCATAGTTCTTTTCCTGTGTCAAGCTCGTTAAAAAAATGAAACAGTCACCTCTCCTGTCAGGTCGAGTCTTTCACCAGATCTCGTAGATGTCGAGTCGAGTCTTTTGTTAGGTCTTGTATTTGAACCTTCATTTCATCCACCCTTATCCTTTTTCTCCATCTAGTACAGAAATTGGTGACAACCTCAAAGTCGGTGAATGAATTGAAGCTTGGGTAGGGCATCTCTTCAACCTTTGATAATCATTCTGGAGTTAAGCCACTAGCTTTCAAGCTGGGGGCAGAGTACCGAGCTCAGTCTTTGTTCTTTCTCGCGCTCGTAAAAACATGAGAATGTAACCGAGCAACCTCTTTTCTCTTTTTCGGGCTCGCATGGATATACAAAAAAGGAACCCCCTAGAGTCTTCTTTAAGCTCTTTTCAGACTCTTTAAACATGAAAAGATTGTCGAGTGATCTTAATTCCTTTCACACTCGTTAAAAGGTTTGAAAGGGCGTCTTTCGAGTGGTAGTTTATCTCTTTTTCGACCTCGCGAGACTAACATTACGAAAAAGGACAACACTGGAGTCGTCTTTAAGTCATTTTCAGACTCTCTAAATATGAAAAACCACCGAGTTTACCTTCTCTGGACTCGTTAAACAATCATACATTGAAGGGCCCATACGGGACCGAACCCTTACTTCTTCCAGTTCGTTAAACAAAGGAAGAGGGACTTACCGAAGGTGACTTATATCGAGCATGTGTTACCCTCCTCGAGCTCGTTAAATTAAAAAGAGGTACTCGTCTATCTGGATGGGGGAAAAATTGAAGGAAGCAAGCCAAGCAGTTTTTGAGAACATTACCAGTATTTCTTACAGTCGCCCTTGAACACGGCATTTTATCTTTGCACGCATTTTTCCGCTGAACCTCTGCATTAAGCCAATCCTTTGAGTTTCCTTACTCCATTGGGTCACCCGACAAAAGTCACAATATCCACTGCATTATCAAGTTTTGGTCCATGTTAAGTTTTCTGCTAACATGCCTCAGTGTTCAAGGGAAGTATCTGCCTCAAGACTCAGCCATCACAAATATCTTGTTTCAATACCTGTGTCAGTCCATGTTCATTTGATCCACCAAGTTACATCTCTGTGTCAATTTCGTGTCGTTGATGAGGGATACATCAAGGCCCTCCTTCGACGAGTCTATTCCTGTCGACTTCAGCACATCATCTGGGAACTAGACTTAGAAACCAGTTAGTACCTCGGGACCTGCATGCCTAAATGGCAGGCCTCCTCGCTTCCGATAGTGAGTTTACATCATTGACCCATGATCGGATGATTCCACGGATGTTCGACTTCAGCTCATTTGTTCACATTCGTTGGAATGTACTAGGGCACCTTGGGAATCATTCACATCAATGGTGTTTTCCCTCACGCTTGTTAACAGTTTACCTTATTGACCGGTAATCAAGTGGTTTCTGCCATGTTCGACATCAGGACATCTATTCACATGGTTAGATTTGTACTACATCGAGATCGGTAAGAAGACCCTGGATTGAGTCATCACTCTTATATGTAGTTTGCCAGGTTGCGAGGGAGTTTCTTTTGAACGTTGACACATATACTGTCACATAGATCCACTTTGTATTGGTCGTGGCTATGTCTTGTTGTCTCGTAGATCCACTATGTATTCTTCATGGCTACGATCAGTTCAGGTCATAGGAGTATAGATCCACATTGTATCTTCAGTGGCTATACCTTTTTGTCAATATAATTATGGATCCGCAGTGTATTTTATATTTTATGGCGGCCATACCTTGACAGTCTTTGTCACTCAAGCATAGGTATGTCTGCCTTGGGTTTGAAACATATCATAATATTTGTTTGATGGTTGTGTGCAGCTTCTATCAGGTTCTCCAAGTCTCTACCCTTGCTTAAAAAAGTCTACAAAGTACTTCAGTCATCAGTTCTCGTCATCTAACTTCGCACTTTGGAGGGAAATCTGTTACACATCAAAATTACTCACTTCAATAGTGTCGCAAGTGTCGTCATTACAAGCGTTGTAAGTGTCGCATCCTGTTCGCAAGTGTCGTATCTTGACCACAAGTGCCGCAAGTGTCGCAAACATCATACTGCCATCTTACCAATGTCGTGCCTCTAACGACATCACAGGGGCACTTAAGAATGATTTTTGGACGGCAGCACTCCCCGACCCACTGTGAGGGAGCGTCGGCACTCCCTAGCCTTCTTTAGGGGGGCGTTGAAACGCTATCTGCACCCTTTTGGGGGAGCGCTGCCCTTTCTGAGCAAAATTTGGTTTGTTGAGATAAATCAGGGAAGAATCCCCTCAATCTCTGAAGTTGGTTGGATTCGAATCTGAGGTCAAGGCATGATCTTAGGGAATATCCACAACTGAAGGAGAGGAATCCTCAACTTATCCCAAAGATCTCTCAAGTGGTTAGGTCTCTCCAAGCTTATATGAGTCCTTCTCATGGTGAAAATCAGCATGATAGAGATTGAGAGATACCAAACTTATGATCTCATAAGGAAGATATCATTGAAGCATCAACATTCTGTGTGGATTATTTGAGCAAGGGTCTGGACAAAGAGAGCTTGGTGAAGATGTTGCACCTACATCCATGGCTGTAAGCATCTCACTTTGTTTTAATATATAAATCTATGCTTGGCATGTTTCCTTTAAAGTTTGTGTACGTTTCATGAACTTGTTTCTTTCATAGATCCATTATGAAGCTAATCATGGTAGAGTAGGAAGTATGTCTCGTTGTTGTTGCTCATTGTATTGCAGGACCTTCTGAAGAACTTGGAGATCAAGATCAGCCTGGATCGAGCAAGGACAAACGTCACTAAAAAGGTATTTACTCTTCTTCCTTCTTCTTCTTTGGATAGTTTAGCTTCATGAAAAGGAAAGTCAGTGTCCACAATAGCACTTTTCTGTCTTGGTCATAGGGGTCTAGTATCCAAGAGAGAATCCACTAATCCCCCTACGGACAAGTGGATTCTCTCTTGGGCTTTAGACTCCTAAGACCAAGATAGAAAAGTGTTATTGTGGACACTGACTTTCCTTTTCATGAAGCTAAACTATTCAAAGAAGAAGGAAGAAGGGTAAATACCTTTTACCGACGTTTGTCATTGCTCGACCAAGGCTGATCTTGATATCCAAGTTCTTCCGAAGGTCCTACAATACAATGAGAAACAACTACGAAACATACTTCCTACTCTACCATGATTAGCTTCATAATGGATCTATAAAAGAAACAAGTTCGTGAAACGTACACAAACTTTAAAGGAAATAGGCCAAGCATAAATTTATATTAATGAAAACAAAGTGAAATGCTTACAACCATAGATGTAGGTGCAGCAGCTTCACCAAGCTCTCTTTGTCCAGACCCTTGCTCAAATAATCCACACACAGAATAATGATGCTTCAATGATATCTCCCTTATGAGATCACAAGTTTGATGATTTACAATGTCTCCATCTCCATGTCAATACCACTCATGAGATCATAAGTTTGGTATCTCCAATCTTTCATCATGTACCTTTCACCATGAGAAGGCCTCCGTATATAAACTTGTAGAGACCCAACCACCTTAGAGATTCTTGGGATAGGTTGAGGATCCTTCTCCATCAGTTGTGGATCCTCCCTAAGATGTAGCCTTGACCTCAGATTCGAATCCAACTGATTTCCAAGATAAGAGGGATCTTCCCCTGATTTTCTCAACAACATAACGCTCCCAAATAGGCCAGCGCTCCCTAACCCTCTTTGGGGGAGCGTTGCAACGCTCTATGTACCCTTTTGGGGGAGACCTTCTGAAGAACTTGGAGATCAAGATCAGCCTGGATCAAGCAAGGACAAACGTCGGTAAAAGGTATTTACCCTTCTTCCTTCTTCTTCTTTGAATAGTTTAGCTTCATGAAAAGGAATGTCGGTGTCCACAATAGCACTTTTCTGTCTTCGTCATAGGGGTCTAGTATCCAAGAGAGAATCCACTTGTCCGCAAGGGGATTTCTCTGTAACAAAAATTGGCAACTCCACTGGGGAGAAACTTTGATTTTTTATTCTTTTCATAGGTCTTGTTTTGGCCGTTGCTCATTTTTTAATCTTATGCATGCTGTGTCTTTGATCCTTAGATGTGTTGTTGGCTCTTGGATTCATCTTACACACTGAATTTTTGCATTTTCCCTAAGTTTTTTTTTTTATTTTTGGGCAAAATTTTGAGTTCTGAGAGGCCAGCGCTCTCCTGCCTTTACCACCAAGGCATTGGCACTCCCTTGCAAGCTCCCACAGAGCGTTGCAACGCTTTGGTACCCTTGACACCAGAGCGTTGCTCCTTTTACTGCAAAAATCTTCTTGGGAGTAGTTTTTCTCAGTCTTCTTTTTGCTGATTCATCTGCTCAAGGTTTATGCTATCTTAGTGTGTCCTTGTTTAGCCTCCAATTATTTGATTTCTAAGGATTAATGATGTTTTGTTTGGCTTTTTGACATCTATTTTCCTTGCTTCGAGTCACTCTTCTTCCCTGAAATTTGGAGTCGATCTACTGCTTTCTCACTTATCTGATTTACTGAAAACTGTTGTAAGGAAATTCAAAGATCTTTTCACTATTTCATTTTGATCTTTGAGGTCTTTTCTCCAAGCATTTCCTCCTGTCTGGATTTGGTTTTCTTTTTTCTTGTTTGATCACAACGAGGGTGTGTTTTTGTTTATGTGAAGTTTGCTTCCGAGTTTGTTTAAATCTCACAGATCTTGAAGTTTGATTAGCATAGGAAGCTTTACATCAAACTGATTATCAGTCACATATAAACATTTTAGCATTGTATCGGATTTTTGATTGAGGAATATTGCATGAGGTCATTGCATCTTAATGTTTGAAAGTGAAAGGAAAATCCTTCTCCTTCCCTTAAATAGACATTCATTGAAAGAAAAGACTGCTTATCATTTCTTATGCATGTTTTGGGAATTGAGTCATGATGTCATCAGTTTTCACTCTCATACACCTCTGAGTAAACAACAACCTTAAAATCAAGCGCTTAACTAAAATTCATCAGACATTTTACATTTTCTATTAGCAAACCTACATTAGCTTAAGGTGTAGGGCTTTGGAATAGGTTGAAAAGATAACTTTCCAAAGCTGTCAAACAAACATTAGCATCTTGCGATAGGGAGAGCAAATCCAATTGTCGTATAGGTTTTCTGGGATCCCCCTCTCACACAGGGGTTACGCACGAGGTCGCGTTCGGGAGAGTTACGGAGATTATCCCTCCGGTTCCGCCATCGATCGATCCCACTCCTCCATTGAGGAGTGCCAAAATGGTTGCTTTGGTTACTTCATCAATCAATCTGACTCCTCTGACGAGTGCCAAAGTGGTCGATCTGGTTCCGCCATCGATCGATCCCACTCCTCCATTGAGTGCCAAAATGGTTGCTCCGGTTCTGCCATTGGTCGATCCCGCTCTTCCTTCGAAGAGTGTCAAAGTGACTGATCCAGTTCTTTCCTCAGTCAGTCCCACCCTTCATCCGAAGACTGCCAAAGTAGTTGTTCTAGTTACTTCATCGGTCAATCCCACTCTTCCTCTGAAGAGTGCCAACATGGTCGTTCTGATCCCATCATCGATCGACCCTACTCTCCCTCTAGAGAGTAAACCCGATTATGCCCACGTTTTTCTCATTAATACAGAATCTACCGTGCTGGGGGGCATTCCTCGTTCTCCTGCGAAACACCCTCCAAGTAATAGGGCCATCCTTTTTTATTAGGGTGCGCTAACTGGACCTTGTCTTCCCTCTCACATTCCTTTCAAGATTACAATACAGGTTTGTGGTCGGGTTGTTCCTCAGACACTAATAGATGAAGGTTCGTCCGTTAATATTTTGTCCTCAATTGCTTGGCAAGCTTTGGGTTATCCTCAGCTTGTGTCGGTTACCTAGACTCTATTCGCTTTTAACAGAAGAACCAGTCGCCCTTTAGGGATCCTTCCTCAGTTTCCTGTAACTTTGGTAGGGAAAACTGTCTTTATTGATGTTATGGTAGTCCAGGACCCCTTGGATTTTGATTTACTCCTTGGGCGAGATTATGTCTATGCCATGAAAGCTATTGTGTCCACTTTTTTTCGTGTGATATCTTTCCCGCACGATGGAAGAATGGTGACTGTTGATCAACTTTCGTTTGTTGGCCCTAACTTGACCATCAACCCAATGACCTCCCTAAACGGGTCTTATATGCAGTCGTTATCACCCCCGCCACAGGTTAATTATGTGGAGTTGTCTCCCATCATTTCAACTTCTGATGACTTAGATCCGGTAGTTGACATGGTGATCTCTTCAGAAGGGCTATTGGAGCCTGATCTCCTTACCCCTGGCAAGACCCTCGACATGTATTCCTTCCGAAGCATTCTTCTTCCATCCAGTGAAGATCTCTTGGAAGCCATGACCGAGTTTTGTGCCTTGACATAGTGTCCTTCCAGAGCATTATCCTCTTGGAAGCCATGATCAAGAAGAGTCCATGAGCATAGTTTTCCTCTCTGTAGCAAACTCGTTAAAAAATGAAACAGAAATCTGGGGATTGATCCCGAAGCCTTGCGCATAGTTCTTTTCCTGTGTCAAGCTCRTTAAAAAATGAAACATTCACCTCTCCTGTCAGGTCGAGTCTTTCACCAGATCTCGTAGATGTCGAGTCGAGTCTTTCGTTAGGTCTCATATTTGAACCTTCATTTCATCCACCCTTATCCTTTTTCTCCATCTAGTACAAAAATTGGTGACAACCTCAAAGTCGATGAATGAATTGAAGCTTGGGGGGCATGTCTCCAGCCTTTGATGATCATTCTGGAGTTAAGCCACTAGCTTTCAAGCTGGGGGCACATTAACGAGCATAGTCTTAGTTCGTTCTCACGCTCGAAAAAACATAAGAACGCACCGAGTAAACTTTTATCTCTTTTTCGGACTTGCATGGATACACGAAAAAGGAACCCCTTGGAGTCTTCTTTAAGCTCTTTTCAGACTCTCTAAACATGAAAAGATTGTCGAGTGATCTTGTTTCCTTTTCCACTCGTTAAAAGGTTTGAAAGGGAGTCTTTCGAGTGATAATTTATCTCTTTTTCGGCCTCTCGAGACTAACATTACGAAAAAGGAAAACACTGGAGTCATCTTTAAGTTCTTTTCAAACTCTCTAAACATGAAAAATCACCGAGATTACCTTCTTTGGACTCGTTAAAAAATATACATTGAAGGGCCCATACGAGACCGAACCCTTACTTCTTCTAGTTCATTAAACAAAGGAAGAGGGACTTACCGAAGGTGGGTTATATCGAGCATGTGTTACCCTCCTCGAGCTCGTTAAATTAAAAAGATGTACTCGTCCATCTAGATGGGGGAAAAATTGAAGGAAGCAAGCCAAGCAGTTTTTGAGAACATTACAGGTCACTCTTACGATCGCCCTTGAACACGACTCTTTGTCTTTGCATACATTTTAATCCGCTGAACCTCTGCACTGAGCCAATCCTCTAAGTTTCTTTACTCCTTTGGGTCACCCGACGAAAGTCACAGTGTCCATTGCATCATCATGTTTTGGTCCATGTCATGTTTCTGCTGTTGTGCCTCAGTGTTCAAGGGAAGTATCTGCCTCAAGAGTCAACCATCACAAATTCTTGTTTCAATACCCGTGTCAGTCCATGTTCATTTGATCCACCAATTACGTCTCTATGTCAGTTTCGTGTCGTTGATGGGGGATACACCAAGGCCCTCCTTCGACGAGTTTATTCCTGTCGACTTCAGCACATTATCCAGGAGCTAGACTTAGAAACTAGTTAGTACCTTGGGACCTGCATGCCTCAATGGCAGGCCTCCTCGCTTCTGATAGTGGGTTTACATCATTGACCTCTGATCGGAGGATTCCACGGATGTTCGACTTCAGCTCATCCATTCACATTTGTTGGAATGTACTAGAGTACCTTGGGAATCATTGACATCAATGGTGATTTCCCTCGCGCTTGTTAACGGTTTACCTCATTGACCGGTAATCAAGTGGTTTCTACCATGTTCGACATCAAGACATATATTCACATGGTTAGATTCGTACTACATCGAGATCAGTAAGAAGACCCTAGGTTGAGTCATCACTCTTATATGTACTTTGCCCAGGTTGCGACGGAGTTTCTTTTGAGCACATTGATATATATACTTTCACATAGATCCACTTTGTATTGGTCCGTGGCTATGTTTTGTCATCTCGTAGATCCACTGTGTATTTATCGTGGCTACGATCAGTTCATGTCATGGAAGTATAGATCCACATTGTATATTCGGTGGCTATACTCTTTTGTCAGTATAATTATGGATCCGCAGTGCATCTTATGGCGGCCATACCTTAAAAGTCTTTATCACTCAAGCATTGGTATGCCTGCCTTGGGTTTGAAACATGTCATAACATTTGTTTGATGGTTGTGTGCAACTTCTATCAGGTTCTCTGAGTCCGTACCCTTGCTTGAAAAAGTCTACAAAGTACTTCAGTCATCAGTTCACGTCTTCTAACTTCGCACTTTGGGGGGCAATCTGTTACACATCAAAATTACTCACTTCAATGATGACCTATTGTCGTCATTGCAAGTGTCGCAAGTGTCACATGTTGGTGACAATTGTCGCAAACATCATACTACCATCTCGCCTATGTCGTGTCTCTATCGACATCACAGAGACACTTAAGACACCTTCAAAGAATGGTTTAAGAAGGAGAAATGATTTGATGAAGAGTACAAAGCATTTGCCATGAAGAAAACCACTTAAAAATGATTTTTGGAAGGTAGCGCTCCCCTATCCACTGTCAGGAGCATCGGCGCTCCCTAGCCTTCTTTGGGGGAGCCTTGAAACGCTCTGTGCACCCTTTTGGGGGAGCACTGCCCTTTCTAAGCGAATTTTGGTTTGTTGAGATAAATCAGGGAAGAATCCCCTCAATCTCTAAAGTTGGTTGGATTTGAATCTGAGGTCAAGGCATGATCTTAGGGAAGATCCACAACTAAAGGAGAAGAATCTTCAACTTATCCCAAAGATCTCTCAAGTGGTTGGGTCTCTCCAAGCTTATATAAGGAGGCCTTATCATGGTGAAAGGTACATGATGATAGATTGGAGATACCAAACTTATGATCTCATGAGTGGTATTGACATGGAGATGGAGACATTGTAAAGCATCAAACTTATGATCTCATAAGGGAGATATCATTGAAGCATCATCATTCTGT
>ML790316.1:9994-36353 GCA_009831015.1 Picea engelmannii | reverse complement strand
GCTAGCCTCTCTATATATACAAGACTGGCACGTGTGAAGGGTCTTCACTGGCAGGGCCGACCTCTCACTCTGGGTGGGTAAACCCACCTTTAATTTAATTCTGGGTCTCAATAATAACTGTTGGGGCCGACTTCTTATTCTGCTTATTACAATTGTCTGTTGACCAATCGGCAAAAGGGGATTTGGTCCTAATACAATTACCGACATGATTAATCCACAATGGGGATTAATCCTATGAATAAAATAACAATAATAATAAGAATACTCTTCGCAGTTACATTATTTCAACACATTAGGAGGTGACTCTTGGTAGCCAAAGGAGGGTAGGTATGACAGTTGTTATACAGTTGTCATACATTCATGGGGGTTGCTTAGGGCAGCCAAACCAACCTATAAAAAGGGGCATTCACTTAACATTTAGATACCTTGTTTTGTTGGAGTCTTCTCCTGAGGCAAGGCATCTATTTGCTGAAGTATTTTGCTGGTATATGACTGATATCTATTGGAATCTTCTGCTGGTATATGACTGCTAGTTGTTGAAGTATACCGTTGATACAAGCACTTTATTTTTGTTGAAGTCTTTTGTTGTTCCTTGATGATATAAGGCTGCTACAAATACTATGTTAAAGCTGCCATAAGTCTGCTACAACAAGAAGGAAAGTCAATTATCTTTTGGTGATTTTGTCAAGTTGTTACTGTAAGTGTTAGTTCAGCTATTTGTGAAGTTTGTAAGTGTTGAAACAGAGGTATTGTTTGAACCCTTTGAGTCCTAGCTAGTTACTCTAAAGTCTTGTAGTGGTATTGTACTTCGTTGAAGAATCTAAAGAAAAGTTTTGGCTAGGTTTTCTACCCCAAGAGGGTTTCCCAGGGTATACTTGTGTTCTCTATGTGATTGTCTCACTTTCAGTGATCCTCATATATGAAGATGTATTGGTATGTTGGTTGTACGCTGTAAAAATTTTAAATTTACCTACATGCATCAATTTTTCAATGGAAAAAGGCAAATAAGGGGTAGAAAGACACAGTGTCGAGGAAAGGGTAACTCAATGCATAATTGCTTCCTCATATCTCAAAGGTGCTCATGTGGATGAATATCTTAAACAACCTCATCATGACCATGCAATTCAACTCAAGAATTTACCCGCCAAACCATACAATCTATCACTACACATGCTCCTTAATTAGTTGTCTTGGGAACTACTTCTCTTCTTGGGTGTTAACACCTGTAATAGGGGTTAATGATGCCCCCATCATACCTAAACTTGGTAAATGATATAAATTATATGAGTTATTGTGAGGTTAGAAGATGATACTTAATGTTTCTCTACCTAATGCTATTTACATTTGACATGACTCACTTTTTATGTTGCAATGGGATTTTAGCACATGTTTTTTAGGGCGAACAGCTTCAAGAGAAGTTTTCTTTTGACAGAATGCCCAAAATTCCACCAAATCAACTCCATCAGATGCAGAATGGCCACTAGATTTTCAAAATGTTGTCATAATAGATATTTGGGAAACAATTAACACAATTATGGTGCTTTTAAAATCTATCGTGAGAAGATTATCGCCAATTTTTTTACCACTTGTGGGACACCTTTGGAGGAGGTCGTTGAGGCTTATGAGGAGGTCGTTCCACATGTTGAGGGGGACGATTGACACTTGAAAAGAGTTTACTTGATTTGGGGAGCATCTTTGAGGACTTTTGACTCATTCACTCATGTATCATGGATGTTATTGTATAGGTGGCATAACCACCTCATAGTTTACGTATTTTTTACCATATCTCTAGGGTTTGTAAAGAAATAATGGTATTTTATATTCTTTAGGGCTAGAATCTAGGAGAATATTATGATTATATTAAGACGGTTGCTAAAGCTCCTCATATAAATAAGAGAAGCAACTCGCATTTGTAACTCATTGCTAGAACTTGTAGAAAACACTACTTGTCTATTATCATTACTATTTTTTTTCTATGGATAGATAACTAGAGCGACTTCTTGAGGATGATGTCTTGTGGATGCTTTACAAAATTTCATGCATGTTCATGGCTAGGGTTTTGTGGATGAATCGATTTCTTGAGTAATTGGTCTCTCTAAATCTTTATGGATTTTGTTTATGAGTGATTGTAAGTCTAATTGTGCTTCTCTAGTTGTGGTGGACCGGTGGTACACTCTCTTTCTACTTTCTTGAACAAGTCCCTTCTTCAAAGCTTTTGGAATATTATTAGTGTTGATGATTACAGCTGTGTGAGACATCCTCCAAGACACAGACTGAGTGAGTCGACCTGAGAGAGAGCCCATGAGTTGGGTGTGCCCACGAGATGGGTGTGTTGTTCCTCTCTGAGACGGAGAAGGAACGTTGTGTGCCCCTATGTGGAGTGAGTAAGCCCATGAGTTGGGTGTGCCCATGAGATGGGTGTGTGGTTCCTCTCTGAGACGGAGATGGAACATTGTGTGCCCCTGTGTGGGGTGAGGAAGCCCATGAGTTGGGTGTGTCATTCTCTCTGAGACGGAGATGAAACGATGTATTGGTCTCCTATGTGCAGAGAGTTGAGATGATGTGATACTCCAGATGATTCTCCTGTGAAACGCAGTGAGATAGAGATATGTTGAGTAGGACGTGCTTATCGCTAAGCACAGGTGAACGTGATCCTAGTGGTTGATCACTAGTGAGTGTGTATTCTCCTATGAGACATAGTGAGATAGAGACATGGACATCGTTGTGGCTAAGCACAAGTGGGTGTGCGGCATGCCTCTAGTGGTTGAGCACTAGTGGGTGTATGAGATCCCTTGCTATATTGTCCAAGAATCAGACTTACCTGTAACCCTATTTGTGATGTAAAGGGTACAGGTCGGCCCCGCCATAAAGTGAAAGATAATTAATATGGTAATTATTAATTATATTGTGAGTTATTGAGGTCGGCGCTGTTGTGCCAATAGACACTTTTTGATATGTTCGATCTAATATAAATAAAAGTAATTACCCCATTGAGGAAACACAACACATGTGTGAGTTTGGAAATTTCAGCAAGTATTTGTTCTTGAGCAAAAGTGCGCACCTCTCTTGGGCACTACCTTTCTAGGTTTTGTGAGCACCCTTTTGTGTGATAGGTTTATGATGTGGGAGGTCTTTCTCTTGAAGAATATAGCAAAGGATTGGTTGGGTTTTCTTCCCTTGTTGAGAAGGGTTTTCCAGGATACTTCTTGTGTACTTGTGCATGGTGTTTCTTCTTGTGATCTTAGTTACTGCAGCAAATTGTTTATGGTGGGTGTAACTGCATTTGTCTATGGTTCAAGTAAAATGCTAAAATTGGAATGAACTTCATGCTTGAGCCTAGCTTAATGAAAAATCAACAATTAGTGGAGTATCTTCCCCTTGAAATATATTGAAACTTGTTAGACACTAGGTGGATTTGCTAGGGTTTGTAGTGGACAACCCTAATTATCACCCTAGTTTCACTTACACTTTCTCAAGAGAGTTCTTAGTTGACCCCATATGCCCAAAAAAAATTAGTACGCACTAGTCTTCTCTCATCTAGTCAATCTTAAATTCAAAATTCCAAATTTTATCTTTATTTTTGTAGGTTTTAAACCTTTACAATATAGCAATGCACACACAAGTTCTTTATAAAACAAAACAAAAAACAATAGAATTCACACATAGTACTCAAACATTTACCCTAGAAACCCTTAACCGGGAAAACCAACAAATATTTAGAGTCGCACCTCTAACTTTCATTGTATTAACTTCACCATTTACAATACAATATATATGATTCCACGACATCCAAAACCCTCATCCATCAACACGTATTAGATTCCTTAACCAGAATTATAATACAATCGGACAAAAAACCGTTGGCAAAAAACCGCCCAAAAACCGACCCAAAACAAACCAAAAAAAATTTAGAGGGTGGAGCGCAACATACAACACGTGGGGCTAATCATGCAAAGAATAACACATACCCAACAGTTTTAGAGTAAAGCAAGTGTTTGTTTAGCTTACCTTTAATTTTCAGCCATAAAAAAAAACCCTAGAGGTCTAGGGTTTTCTTGCATATTTTTGACCTAATGTCGAGTTTTCTTGCATGCGTTTAACCTAAAATCATCTCTTGGAAAATTGGCCTAGTTGGTTTGTGCAACAACAATTTTAGGGCTGGACGTCTTGGTTTTATTGGCTGTTATATGCTCTTGAATTTTCAGAATTAATAAGCTACTTGTTATCACTCGGTCATTCCCTAAAGGAAAAGTCCAACCTTACTTCAAGAGGAAACCTAAGGACACTATCAAGTGAATCACTACCTTTCACCTATGTGATTCACTCCACTCTTTCGGCCAGGAAAACCAAGCCAAGGGGGATCCCACGTAGTCAAGCTAGGTCCTATTGTTGTAATTGGGGATAGGTGAGGACAAGGACTATTGTTGACTTGGGTTGATTTCTCTAGGCAGATCGTTCAAAGGTAAGCGAGAGAAAACAAGTTGAATCAATGTTTGGAGATAGAAGGATTGCTTTTAAGAGTACACACCATCATTCATGAACTAGCAACAAATAGCGATGATTATCCGATCTGGACAAAATAAGGGCATATACATGAATAATGGACCAGCTAACTTTATACATGCAAATAATGTATGTAATTACAGCAGCAAACTTACAACTAATTCATGATCCTTCAACTTATAATGTATGCTTGTTGAAATGAAAATTTATAGACAGTTCCAGACTCAGAAAATAAATACCAGCAATGATAAAGGAGAACTCGGACTTTAAATTTCAGATTGCAGAGACCTTTCAACTCATATATACCATAATATATGATTGTTTGCAACAAAGTTTATAGCCACTTCCAAACTTAGGAAATAAATGCCAGTGAAGATAAAAGAACTGAGTTTCAGATTTCAGAGCAAAATAAATCCAAATCAGTAAACACTTTGTAACCTTGGTTGTAGGGTTAAGTCAGCCTTCATATCAGCATGTACACAGTAATATTGCACACCCTAAACGGATTTATTCGAGTAGTTTGAAACAAAGGTGTAATGATTGGATTCAACATGCACGAATGCTATCCTAAAGGATAGTTAACCCTATTGAATATGCTTACTGTATACTCTGCAGTTTTGTAAAGGAGATGGTCTGGAAAGATGGTCTTAGGGAGGCAACGCCTTGAAGTGTTAGTTGGTCGTTGAAGAGGATTATGGATGCTTAGACCTGTAATAACACACCCATGTAAAGAAACAAGCAAACAACCCTTTGGGCAAGGTCACAAAATTTCAACAACCGCTGGTATACTCTGCAGACTATGACAGTTAGGACAATGAGAAGAAGAGCAACGTCCAGCAGATTTGGAACAGCAATAGGTTATCCTGAGGACCGATTTTGTTGCTGAGATGTTTTGGTACAATGAAACCCTGCAACAACCTCCCAGAATAGAAGACAAAACTTGGATCGGATTTCGGGAACTTTGTGATCTGGGACAACAAGCTCACAGCCCTGGAAGGCACCTGTTAAGACAGCAAACAATGGGTCGATCTCCAAGCAGAATTCAATGAATCTTTAGGGTTTGGTAAGGATTCAAAGGGCAGATTCCAAACCCCAAACAACTGGTATAAGATACAAAAGTGATGAATCGGCCAGCATCAAGATCATAGAAGGCATTATGTTATCCTGAGGACCAATTTTGTTGCTCAGATGATTTGGTACAATGAAACCCTGCAACGACCTCCCAGAATAGAAGATAAAACTTGGATCAGATTTCTGGAACTTTGTGATATGGAACAAGAAGCTCACAGCCCTGGAAGGCACCAGTTAAGACAGCAAACAATGGGTCGATCTCCAAGCAGAATTCAACAAATCTTTAGGGCCTGGTGTGGTAAAGGGCAGGTTCCAAACCCCAAACAGCTGGTATAAGATACAAAAGTGATGGATCAGTCAGCATCAAGATCATAGAAGGATATGCAATCAAGCTCAAAAAATAAAAAAAGTGATGAAAGAAATAAATTTATGATTGAAGAATATATGAAAAGAATGCCTACCATTGGGCCATGGGATCATCCCTATCTTGCTGATGCTTCCTAGTTAAAATGCTAAAGTTTTCTCTCACCTAGGGCTGGGAGATGAGCACCAAACTACAAAAAGAACTAGGGCCCGCAGATCTAAAGGGGGTTAAATCTAATGTAGTAAATAACCAAGGTCAAGCAAGGGTTTATTTAGTAAACCATGAAGTAATAAGACAAAACCATGAAGATATTCCTCCTAAATATATTCATATGCATGCCTAAAGAATACTTGGAAAAGAAAAAACATAACTTCATAGCTCTTTGGCTTCTCTTTCCTTCATAGCTCTTTGGCTTCTCTTTCCTTGCACAAAACTCTCTCCACTTCAAATGCTATAGTCCTATCGATTTCCTTTGAAGAACATGAAACTATACTCGAATAGGAAAAACTCTAAAGACAAATAGCAAGAAAGCTTTTTTCTTTATTCTCCAATCTTGATAATCATTCGGGTATCCTTGGATTCTAGAAAAATGCAAAGGACCAAGTAAATCCTGTAGTAACCATTCAACTTCATTCTCTTCAAGATTTGGATCATCAACTTCTTCAAAGAAGCTTCCTAAGTGAGGCTCTTCGTAAGGTTCGACCTCAGCCATGTCAATTTCACTCTCATAGTCAGTATCATAAATGGGATCACCTTCAAAGTGGAAATAATTGATATCCCATTTAGAACTTTCAATATAGAATAGGTCAATAAGGCTTTTATCACCAAGTCTACTATCTTCTTCATGAGATGAGGGAAAGTCAACTAATCTTTCTTCAAAATTCATTCTTTCAAAATCATCAAAAAATGGATCATGAGACTCAAGATTTTGACAGGGGATATCATCCATCATGTCCTCAACTTCATGTGGATAAGAAAAAAAAAATGGTCATTTTCACATTCCAAGATCTTATATGAATCCTCTTCACAAGGTTGTTCAAAGGACTCTTCTACAAACTCCCCTTTATCCATGTATAATTCATAGACATGAGTATCTTCATGAAGTAACTCTTCTTCAATGTGTTCACCAAATGATTGACTTTCAAAGGAAAGAGAGGATCTTCAACTAATGGCAAGATGGAAATTTTTTCCTCAAGAGTCAAATATTATTGTTTCTTAATTAATTCCAAGAGGGCATTATTTTCTTCCATCCTAATGCTTATTTTAGCCCCTAATTGAGATGAATTCCTTTGAAAGTTACAGAATAGAACATCTATCACCCTTTCCTTTCGTGAAAGAGTTCAATAAATTCATCCAAGCATCCCATCCTTTCTTGTGCGGATGTTTTTTCTTTAGATAGATCTTCAAGAAAAGATACTTCATCCATATTCCTCTCATATTATTGATCTTTAACAATCGACGAAGTTAATGCTTCCTCAATTTCAATGGTCTCAACCACTTCATCCTCCTTGTTCTCTTGTAAGGTAACTAGATGGTTGTTAAGAGCACTTTTATAATCTTGAAAGGGAAGACCCCAATGTTTAAAGAAAAGCTCAAAGAAAAGAGCCATGGAAGTTATACTTTTTGGACCCCCACAATATTTGACCCAATCTTTTTGTTTCATCCCAAAAGAGTATACAAAAAGTCTCATCATCACGTCCTCGTGTATGACATTGATCTTTGAAGTGTATCTTAGAAAATTTACAATGTGAGGAATAGCTAATGAAGGATCGCCATCATATTGAGGAAGGTCTTCTAACCATTCTAGACAGTAATGATTAGGGTATCCAGGAACTCCCTTAACATCAATAGTAGCATATTGTTTGTGAAATTCCCATGGAGCCATTTTCAACCAACTACAACCAAAAGTGGAGACACCAGGGTGAATAATCAAAAGAATGTCAACGCAGATGTTTGCTTCACCCTATAAGAAACCAAGCTTTAAATTCTCGAAGAGAATTGGGCTTCTTCCCTTCAATGGAGTCGCCAAGTGAGTCAACTTATGAAAACTTTAAATCCTACTCACCAAAAGTTGAAGCCAAACTTCAAATACCCAGGGAATGGACTTTATCCCCGGCAACGACACCAAAATGTTATCGTTCAAACACTTGAAAAGGGAAAGTCCCACCCTGCAAGGGACAGCTTGGGGCAACAGATAAGAAAGAAGTCCATTATCACCTCAGTGGCCTTCCTTCTACTCTTTTAGGCTAGAGTCTCTAACCTATGGAGGGTTTTCCTATATGGTCAAACTAGGTCATGTCATTGTAAATAAGATGGGTATAGGTATGGTCTTGATCAACTAGGGTTGATTTCTCTCACGATAATCAAGAAATTCTCTCACATCAATATACCATCAATCATTGTCATTAAACAATTACCATGCAAGGTATTCCATATAAAACCTGCCAAAACATGTGTTCATTCACCATCACATCCATTCAATGAAAGAAAAAATTATGTTTTTTCACAAGTGTACTTAATGAAACTTACATGCATTCATAACACAATTTCAAGCATAAATAGACATCTCTGACAACAATGTATTAGAGCAGTTTGTAACATGCTTATGATCAATCAAATGGCATTTCTTCAACAGTTATTACCACATATACGCTATGAAGCAAGTAAAGTATCAAGTCATGTAGTAAAATTGTAGATGATAAGTATAGCACAGTGCTTTAGAGTGTGTTCAAAGTTCATATTGTAATATTGCACAATATTACTTCAAAGTTATGTTCTCAATAGTCGCCAGATATATGCTTAAAATATTCAAATTGAACAATGCTCAAACTCGGCAAGATGTGCATTATATTTATGAAAGCCTTAACTGTAATATTGATCCAAAAAATCGGCCCACAAGATAGTAAAGGGTATGGAACGAGGCATTGAATCTGTGAGTCATTGAAGGTGATCTGTGTTAAAATTAGTGCAGTTGCAAGAGTCATTCTTCGGAGGATGGCAAAGACCCTAGCTGTGATCTAGGGCCCCCAGTGCACTCCTGGGGTTCTTGGTCTAGGACCAAGCAGTTAGAGCCATGGAAAAAGACCCTAGTTGGGCCCCTAGTGTATTGTTGGGATTCTTGGTCAAGGACCAAGCAGTTTGATGATATAAGTCCCTAAATGTGTTCTAGGGCCCCTGGATGTGTTTCAGGGAATCCTTGCTTAAAGCTTGGATTGATCGTTGGTTGTGTACCTTGGTGGTTAAGCCCCTAGATATATTCTAGGGCCCCCATATGTGTTCTGGGGTATCCTGGTCTTGGACCAGGCAGTTTCTTGGTTTAAGTACCAAGCCGAGATGATGTGTGACTTTCTTCTCTCCCGGGATGGTCCATGTGACCTAGGAGTAGTTAAGAAGAAAGGCATGATCACGTCATTAGCCTTCCACATATGCTAGGATGATAAAAGCTTATAAGTTATATCATGAACTCATGTGGACAAACAGCCATTAAAGAAGTCTACACCTTTGACTTTGTCTTATTGTTTATTGATGAAACCCCTTGCTTGATTTATTACCCTCCTAAATTTACGATTATGTGTTGGTTTGAATTTATATATTGGACTTTACTTTTTCCTAAAGAAAGTTGGTCGCCTTGATCTTGAAACCCACCTCAACAATTTAATTTATCATTGACTTGGTCGATTGGATTTACCACTTGACTTTTTTTTTAATTGGTAAAATATTATTTGTTATTGTTAGGTGTTAACCTAACCCTAAAGTTATGTCAAGTAGACTCTAGTTGGTTAATGTGTTAACCCTATCCTACCTACCTAAAACCTATTTAAAGGAGTGGTCTCTCCCTCCCTTAACTCACTTGATGCATGTGATCTATCTCCTCCAAGCTGATGTGAAGACTAAGGTTTGTTGCGTCTCTCTTGGACAGGTTTACAAGGGTCATTTCAGTTCCCCTTTGCATGTTCTTGGTCTATCCCTGCCTGCCGTGGGTGTATCTTTGTTAGCCGTGACTATTAGAGCTTGTTGCCTGCCTAACTGTGTCTATCATTGCCTCTTGTGGGTGTATCTCTGCTAGCTGTGACTACTGGACCTCGCTGCCAGCCTGATTGTGTCCATCTCTGCTAGCCGTGATTGTTGGAGCTTGTCGTTGGCCTGCTAGTGTCCATCTATGCCTATCGTTTAGGTTCCTTGCCTGCTTATTAGTTTGATGGTTATCATTTTCGAGATTAACTGCGTAGAGTAAGTCATTAATCTATGACCCACATCCAGATTAATGACTTACTCTACGCAGTTAATCCCGAAAATGATATCTAATATGTTGCACTGCGAAAGCCCCTCTATAGTTTGATGGTGTTGACCTTGTGGTTTGTTGTGTTGCCTTGATCCTTCTATCGGCCGCTTTGGTTCTTATGCTTTATGACTGGTTTATTAGGGCTGATTTTGGACTGTTGGTATTTGTCTCTGTTTAAAGTAGAAATCTGTGTTTTTGGGCTGAAATTGTTGAATCAGCCTAAGGCTGATTGTGGGTTTATTTTCCAGCCCTAGGTTGGACAGTGATTTTTGTTTTCAAGCCTAATACTTGACAGTGGCTTGGACTATAGCTTTTCAGCTTGCTAAGTTTGGTTTTGGTTTCCTATCCTAAGAGTTCTTCTTGGCATTGTCCCTATGATCATGATGAGATCTACCATGAGGGTTTGATCCATGATCTACTAAGCTTTTTTTGAGCGAACACTGAAGGAAGGCAACAACTCTGCTCACCTGATACATTTGTCTTTTCTACAGCTATGGTAATACTTAGATCTAGGTTTTGAATGTTATTTATTCACTAATGTTGTTAGGTTATGCATCAAAATTTTATTATGCTTTGTTGGTCATAAATTACAGTAGTTATTGATTGAAAATTTAAAGAATTTTTGTTTCTAGTTAGTCTATTGCTTTTGCCCTTAATTTCTAACAATCTGAGATGGTGAGGAATAGGTCAGACTAAAGGTGTAAAAATGTATGCCAACGATGCCCTGAAAGATTTGTCATAGACCAGTGTGAGCTCACGGTTTACCCTATAGTTTAGGGCAGTTATAGATAGGGGTACAACTGATGAAATTGTGGCAACCATCCAAGTGAAAATTAAGTCGTTAGTGGTCCCTTTGAGTTTGGATAGAAAGGGTTAAAGGAACCCTCAAGAAGTTACCAGGACAGTGGATCAAAACAATCACATCAACATAAGGTAATTTCTGCAAATTTGATAGTGGAAGACTGCAGAGAATAGGTGTCAATTGGTCTCTCCTAGAAAGTTAATGGACCACCCATGGGTTATCTTCGGGTTCTTGGTGCAAGAGTAATAATATCAAGCCCATGGATGGTATTAACACTACCACAAAGATGATGAGAATTCACAAACCCTTACTGCAAAAAAGTCTCAAAGAATCAGCCCACTAGATGATAAGGGATGAATAATGTTGCAAGGGTTTGGTGGATCACTGGAAGGGTCCTAAGGTTGGGCCATTTGTAGCCTAGAAAACATTCAATAAAGGCAGCACACAAGTCTAGATAGTGGTCGGACAAGGGGAAAAACACCCTGCAAATTTTGGGAGTGGAAACCAAGGTATGACCAACAAAGGTTAGGAAACGACCTAGGTCAAATTCAAATTGTTGGAGGGTTTTGTAACATGGTTTGATAGCTGAGACAATTTGAAGTTGACATGACTTGCAATGACCCTCTTGATGGATGGTCTGCATCAGTTTGAACCCCTAGAAACCCTGCAGAAGTACACAGTATGCAGATCGACACAAGGAAAAGATGTTAGGGCTACAAATAAAGATGGATCACACATGCAATACAATAAAACAACAATCCTAGGGTTTAACAAGGTAAAAATAGGCAGCAATAAAACCACTTCAAACCCTCGAATGCTAGCTAGGGATGATAAAATGAAGAATCGACCATCAAAAAAATGATAAAAAGATATGTAATGAAGCTCAAGAAAACAGAAAAAGAGTAGTTGAACAAATAAACATTTTGTTTGATTCAAGAATAGATGAAAAGATTGCCTACCATTGGGCCACGGGGTCTTCCCTATCCTTGGTGATGTTTCTTTGCTAAAGTGTTGAAGTCTTCTCTCACCTAGGATTGGGAGAAAAGCATCAACCCTGAAAGACAATAGGCTAGTAGATCCAAAGGGGTTAAATATATAACATAAAAATAACCAGAGCAAAGCAATAGTTTCTTTAGAAAATCATGATGCAATAGAACAAAACCTTGGAGATATTCCTTCTAAATGCACCCACATTAGCACAATATCACCTAGTTCAAAGTGTTTTGATCTAGCTTTCCTGTTAAACGTTCTCTTAATTTTCTCTTGGTTCTCCACTAAATGGTCAAAGGCACTTCTTCATTCTTCATCTAACTAGATGAGTTGATGGATCCCTTTTTGCATGGTGTCTTTGTCATTAGTAAAGTGCTCAAGGAAATGGTATACATGAAGCTTCAAGTGAATAGGTAAATTGACATCTATCCCATCTACTAACTCAAAAGGACTATTTCCAACGGACTTTTTGTCGGTTATCCTATCCGCCCAAAGAGCATACTTGAGCTTACTATACCAGCTCTTCTTATTGTGACCCACTATATTTTTTATTATGGCCATCAAATTTTTGTTACTTGAATCAGCAAGGCCATTTCCTTGTGGGTAATAATTAAAAGAATGGGATAGGATAATGTCGTAATCAAAACAAAATGTAGACAATTCCGCGGAACTGAATACCTTATAGCATTATCTATGGTGATTTTGGTTGGAACACCAAATCTGGGGTATGTTATTAGCACCACTATGTGCCTTATTCATGGGGTGTCCTATTATCCCATGAATGAGGCACATAGTGGTGATAATAGCATACCCCGGATTTGATGTTCCAAACAAAATCACCACAGATAATGCTAAGGCATTTAGTTCAACGAAATTGTCTACATTTTGTTTTGAGTACGACATTATCATATCCCATTCTTCTAGTTATTACCCACAAGGAAATGGCCTTGCCAAATCAAGTAACAAAAACTTGATGGTCATAATAAAAAAGATAGTGCATGACAATAAGAAGAGTTGGGATAGTAAGCTCAAGTATGCTCTTTAGGCGGATAGGATAACCAAGAAGAAGTCCACTGGACATAGTCCTTCTGAGTTAGTATATGGGACAGATGTCACTTTGCCTATTCACTTGAAGCTTCTTGTATACCACTGGTTTGAGCACTTTATTGATGACAAAGAAGCCATGCAAAAAAGGATACATCAACTTGTCCACTTATATGAGGAAAGAAGATGAGCCTTTGACCATTTAGTGGAAAACAAAGAGAAAGTTAAGAGAACGTTTGACAAGAAATGCACACCAAGAAACTTTGAACCAAGTGATATTGTGCTAATTTGATTGCATTTAAAAGGAACATCTCCAAGGTTTTTTTATATTGCATCATGATTTGCTAAAGAAACTGTTGCTTTGCTCTGGTTATTTTTTTGTTATAGATCTAACCCCCTTTGGATCTACTCGCATATTGTCTTTCAGGTTTGATGCTCTTCTCCCAAACCTAGGTGAGAGAAGACTTCAACACTTGAGCAAAGATAACCCAAGAGTGGTCCACTAACTTTTTTTGAGAGCACAATAAGCACATAATTTTCTGTCATCTTCCACTGTCAAATCTACAGAAATTACCTTATGTTGATGTGATTGTTTTGATCCATTATCTTGGTAACTTTTTGAGGGACCCTTTAACCCTTTCTATCCTAAATCAAAGGGAACACCAACGACTTAATTTTCACTTGGATTGTTGCTATAATTTCACTAGTTGTAGCCCTGTCTAAAACTGCCCTAAATTGTAAAGTACATCGTGAGCTTACACTAGTCTATGACAAATCTTTCAGGGCATTGTTGGCATACATGTTTGCACCTTTAGTCTAACCTATTCCTCACCATCCTAGATCACCTTCAACAACTCATACATTTAGTGCCTCGTTCCATACCATTTATTGTCTTGTGGGCCAATTGTGCGGATTAATATTATAGTTAGGGCTTACATATTGATAATGCACATTTTGCTAAGTTTGAGCATTGTTCAATCTAAAATATTTTAAGCATATATGTGGCAATTGTTGACAACATAACTTTTAAGTAATATTGTTGCTATATTACAATATGAACTTTGAACACATTCCTAAGAACTGTGTTATACTTGACATCTAAAATTTTACTACAACACTTGATACTTTACTTGGTCCACGGCATATATGTGGTAATAATTGTTGAAGGAATGCAATTGGATTGATCATAAGCACGTTACAAACTACTATAATACATTGTTGTTAGAGTTGCAAATAAAGATGGATCAAACCTGCAATATAATAAAAAAACAACCCTAGCATTTGACAAGGTAAGGAATAAACCTAGGGTTGAGAGAAGAGCACCAAACCTGAAAGACAATAGGTTAGTAGATCCAAAGGGGGTTAAATCTATAACAAAAAAATAACCAGAGCAAAACAATAGTTTATTTAGCAAATCATGATGCAATAGAACAAAACCTTGGAGATATTCATTCTAAATGCACCCACATTAGCACAATATCACCTGGTTCAAAGTTTATTGGTCTGGCTTTCTTGTCAAATGTTCTATTAACTTTCTCTTAGTTCTCCACAAAAAGGTCTAAGGCACTTCTTCATTCTTCATCTAACTGGACAAGTTGATGGATCCTTGTTTGCATGGTTTCTTTATCATCAATAAAATGCCCAAGCAAGTGGTATACAGGAAGCTTCGAGTGAATAGACAAAGTGACATATCCCATATACTAACTCAAAAGGACTATGTCCAGTGGACTTCTTCTTGGTTATCATATCCACCCAAAGAGCACACTTGAGCTTACTATCTCAACTCTTCTTATTGTCACTCACTATCTTTTTTATTATGGCCATCAAATTTTTGTTACTTGATTCGACAAGGCCATTTCCTTGTGGATAATAATTAGAAGAATGAGAGAGGATAATGTCGTACACAAAACAAAATGTAGACAATTAAGTTGAATTGAATGCCTTAGCAAGTTAACATTATCTGTGGGGATTTTGGCTGGAGCACCAAATTTGGGGTATGTTGTTATCACCACTAAGTGTCTAATTCATGGGGTATGCTATTATCCCATAAATAAGGCACATAGTGTTGATAATAGCATACCTCTAACTTGGCGTTCCAGGAAAAAATCACCACAAATAATGCTAAAGCATTCAGTTAAACGGAATTGTATACATTTTGTTTTGAGTACGGCATTATTTTACCACATTCTTCTAATTATTACCCACAAGGAAATGGCCTTGATAAATCAAGCAACAAAAATTTGATGGTCATAATCAAAAAGATAGTGGGTGATAATAAGAAGAGTTGGGATAGTAAGCTCAAGTATGCTCTTTGGGCGGATAGGATAACCAAGAAGAAGTCCACTGGACATAATTCTTTCGAGTTAGTATATTGGATAGATGTCACTTTGCCTATTCACTTGAAGCTTCTTGTATATCACTTGCTTGGCACCACCTCCCAAACATCATTCTTCATGATGAAGGCATACTCCAACATGGCATCATGCCAAACCTGCTACTCTGATGCCTCCTGAAAACTGGAAAGTTCCATGTCAATGAGATCACTCATCAATGCCATATAGCCTGAGTATCGATGTGGTGGCTTGCTCTGTCTGACACTCATACTAGGAGCACCCACGAATTCCTGAGCATCTCGTAAAGTCTGAGAAATCTCTCGAATCCTCTTCCTCCCTATAGTATAAGGTCTAATCTCGATGGGTGGAGCTTCCTGCTCCTCATCCTACTCCACTATCTAAGTACCAGTCCCTGTCCCTGTATCTGTACCTGTACCTGTACTTATCCCTGTGACCTGTACCTGTGACTCATGTTCCTCTTTTGGAGCTACCAACTCCTAATCCCCTATTGTTGTTGGCACATCATAAGACTTCCTGAAAGCCTTCTCCTTAAATCTAACATCCCTTCTGACAATTGTCTTCTTCAATGTTGGAACATAGACTCGATAGGCCTTCGAAGTTTCGTTGTAGCCAACAAAGATCCCCTTCTCTGCAGTGGAATTGAGCTTCGTCCTCTTATCAGAGGGAACATGATAATAGACTAGGCAACTGAAGATCCTGAAGTGACCAACTTCCGGCTTCTTCCCTGTGAATGCCTCCTCAGGAGTCAATCTCCCCAACACCTTGTGAGGACTCTTGTGTTGAATGTATACGGCAGTACTGCATGCCTCTGCCCATAAGAACTTGGGCAAATCCTAGTCATACAACATAGCTCTAGCGGCACCAACAATGGCCATGTTCTTTCGTTCCACTACCCCATTCTACTAAGGGTTGTAGGGAACTGTCAATTCCTTCTTGATCCCTACCTGTGCACATAACTCCTTGAAGGCTTTCCCTGTGTACTCACCTCCATTGTCTGACCTAAGAACCTTTATCTTCCTTCCTGTCGCATTCTCCACAAGAGCCTTAAACTCTTGGAAGCGACCGAAGACCTCATCTTTGGCCCTCATGAAGTAGATCCAGATTTTCCTGGAGAAATCATCTATGAATGTGACAAAATACTCACACTCTGTCAATGATGTTGAAGACATAGCCCCGCATACATCTTAGTGCACTAAATCCAATACACCCTTTGATCTACTGTTACTACTTGGAAAAGTTGTCTTTGTATACTTTCCCAAATCACACCCTTTACACACGTCACTATGCTCGGTGCTCAACTCTGGAAGGCCAGTCACTATTTCCTTGAGCACGTTAAGTGCCCCATGGTGTAAGTGAGCCATCCTTCTATGCCAAAATTCTCCCATATCCTTAGTGTTGGTTATCAATGCTTGAGGTGACTCAAACTGCAACCTGTATAACTTGCATGACCTGATCCCTATCATCTTGGCCTACGTCTACCCTCTGGGCTAAATATACACTTCATCTCCTCTAAAAGATATATCATACCCCTTGTCATGAAGCGCCGAAACTGATATCAAGTTCTCGGTCATCCCTAGTACGTACAACACATTTATAAAGCTAAATGTCTTGCCTAACTCCCTCTGAAAGGTAACAGTCCCTCATCCCACTGGAGTACATTTGGACTTATTCCCCATCTGTATATCAAAAGTCATCTCCTCCTATCTGAAACCGGAGAAGTGTTCTCTAACTCTTGTCATATGATATGACGCACCACTATCAATGTACCACACCCCTGTGGCCTTGGTGCCTGAGCTAGAGAGGCAAGCGATGAGTGAGAAATCCTCATCAAATCTAGAAAACTCATCAATGTCTGTTGAAGCTTTTGTCTAAGACTTCTTCTTATCCTTCTTCTTATTAGGACATTGACTGGCATAATGACCTGTTTTGTGACAGGCAAAGCACTTGACTTTGCTCATGTCACGTTTCTTCTCACCTTTAGGTCTGCCCACTACCTGATCCTTTCTTGGTTTTAACTTTGCCCTTTCCCGTAAGAGCGATGTTTTCTTCTTCCTCACCCTTATGATGATTGTTGTAACCACTGAGAGATGCTAACCTCAACTCCCCTTGCATGAAGTCATCCCACAATCGATCCCAATCTGGAGTGTGTTCCAAGACAACAATGCCTCTCACAAAGACATCCCATGACTTGGAAAAGCCATTCAAGGCTATCCTCACAAGTTCAGTGCCATCCACAGTTTCTCCTACAATTGCCAATTCATCTTTCACTTGCCTAAGTCTGGTGAGGTAGGAGGAAACCTTTTACCCCTTTGTCATCTTGGTATTCTGGAGTTTCTCCTTCAAAACCATTTTTCTGTTCAGGTTTGAATTTTGTACAGATTAATGATGGCTTCCCACATCTTCCTAGTTGTATCCAATCCTGAAAGGTGAGGGACTATATGGTCCTTGACCCCATCAAGAATGATATGTTTGCCTTGGCATCATTCTTTTTGTGAGCTTCTGCTTGTTGTGCAACAGCTGGAACAACAATAGTTTTTTCTGCAATGACAACAATATACGCTCCTTCCAAATGCCAAAGTTAGATGCGCCATCTAACCTATCCTCAAATCTAATACCTGAAATAGAAATTTTTGCAAAACCCTTTTGTCACAACCTCCTAGATCTGAAGAATACTTGTTGGTTGTAATTTCTTGTGCAAACCCTTGGCTTCCTTCTCAGAGGCAAAGCTCTGATACCATTTTATTTTTCTTTAAAACTCAGCAAACTAATTTATGTTCATCAATAAATTTTTATACCCGGATCTGAAGAACAACAACAAATTCTAAATCTGATTTATCAAACAGAAATATTACTGAGTTTATAACTTGCAATGCACAACGAATAAATTCATAAACCAATCACACAAATTTAGAATATCAGAGATACCCTAGAAACCCCAACTCCATGGAAAACCAGCAAATGAGGGTTTATTATTTCATCTCTCAGCAAATTAGAAAATCAATTACAACAGTGCCAAACCTAGTAACTTCATCCACAAACAAATATGTCTGGATATGGGCGAATCTGGGGCTAGATCTCGACCTCTCTGCTAAGTATCGGTCTTGCTGTCTCACGACTCTACTGACAACAGCAGAAGGTACGACTGTGGGATCTTTACATCCCCACGATCTGGCTGGGTATGGGTTGGAGAGGCTCGGCCCTGACTCCTCTCCTTCACGAATCCACTGGCTACCCCAAACTTGGCCTCCCTGCATTTCTTCCACGGCCTCTTCTACAACAGAAATAGCCCTCACGGCCTCAACAGATCTGCAGCTCGACCCCTTTCTCACACCCTAGCTCATGGATATGTAGAAAATGAAGGTTGTTCGCCTTCCAATCTCCCTCTTGGCCTCTTAACCTTGCAAGAAACCCTCCTCAAATCTGATCTACAGTTGAAACCCTCTTAGTGTCACTCACCAACTCAATGATCTCCTCAAGCCACCCCCTCTGCTTATAAACCTCCAACTGACTGATTGTATGGTGGGGATTAAATCCCCATCTTAACAGATCAATGGCTACTATTTAATCTAAAACTCACTTTGACTTTTCGGATAAGATCTTCTAAGAGAGAGTTAACTAATAATAATTAATAATCGACATTTCCTAAGTTAGAATTAGGAAATATTTAAATGATCATTAATTAAATTAATTAATCTCATTTCCCTAAGTTAGACTTTAGGAAAAATTTAAATGACTTGGAGATACATTAGTTCATGTCTTTGGCTTGCATGACACCTTGCCTAAGCCAAGACACTTTCCTCGTTACAATATTTCAACAACTCAAAGGGACCCCCAACGACTTATTTTTCAATCGGATTGTTGCTCTAATTTCACCAATTGTACCCCTGTCTATAACTGCCCTAAACTATAGGGTATATCATGAGCTCACACTAGTCTATGACAAATCTTTCCGGGCATCGTTGGCATACATGTTTGCACCTTTAGTCTAACCTATTCCTCACCATCCCATATCACCTTCAACGACTCACAGATTCAGTGCCTCGTTCCATACCCTTTCTTGTCTTGTGGCTGATTTTGAGGATTAATATTACAATTAGGGCTTTCATACTGATAATGCACATTTCGCTAAGTTTGAGCATTGTTCAATATGAATATTTTAAGCATACATGTGACAATTGTTGAGAACACAACTTTGAAGTAATATTGTTGCTATATTACAATCTGAACTTTGAACACACTCTTAAGAGCTTTGTTATACTTGTCATCTAGAATTTTACTACAACACTTGATACTTTACTTGGTCCAGGGCATATATCTGGTAATAATTGTTGAAGGAATGCCATTTGATTTATCATAACCACGTTACAAGTTGCTCTAATACATTGTTGTCAGCGCTTCAAATAAAGATGGATCAGACCTGCAATACAATAAAAAAACAAATGTAGTGTTTTTGACGAGGTAAAAATAGGCAACAATAAAACCACTTCAAACCCTCGAATGTTGGCTAAGGCTGATAAAATAAAGAATCAACCAACAAGAAAATGATAAAAAGATATGCAATGAAGCTCAAGAAAAAAAAGGTAGTTGAAGAAATAATTTTTTTGTTTGATTCAAGAATAGATGAAAAGATTGTCTATTATTGTGCCATGGGGTATTCCCTATCCTTGGTGATGTTTCTTTGCGAAAGTGTTGATGTCTTCTCTCACCTAGGGTTGGGAGAAGAGCATCAAACCTGAAAGAAAATAGGCTAGTAGATCTAAAGGGGTTAAATCTATAAAAAAAATAATCAGAGAAAAGCAACAATTTCTTTAGCAAATCATGATGCAATAGAACAAAACCTTGGAATTATTCCTTCTAAATGCACCCACATTGGCACAATATCACCTGGTTCAAAGTGTTTTGGTCTGGCTTTCTTGTCAAACATTCTCTTAACTTTCTCATGGTTCTTCACTAAATGGTCAAAGGCGCTTCTTCATTCTTCATCTAACTGGACTACTTGATGGATCTTTGCTTCCATGGTTTCTTTGTCATCAATAACGTGTTCAAGCAAGTGGTATATAGGATGCTTCAAGTGAATAGGCAAAGTGTCATGTATCCCATATACTAACTCAAAAGGACTATGTCCAGTGGACTTCTTCTTGGTTATCCTATCCACCTAAAGAACATACTTGAGCTTACTATCCGACTATTCTTATTGTCACCCACTATGTTTTTTATTATGGACATCAAATTTTTATTACTTGATTCGACAAGGCCATTTCCTTGTGGGTAATAATTAGAAGAATGCGATAGGATAATGTTGTACTCAACAAAATGTAGACAATTCAGCTTAATTGAATGCCTAAGCATTATCTGTGGTGATTTTGGCTAGAACAACAAATTTGGGGTATGGTATTATCACCACTATGGTCCCATGAATCAAGCACATAGTGGTGATAATAGCATACCCTAGATTTGGTGTTCCAGCCAAAATCACCACAGATAATGCTACGGCATTCAGTTCAATTGAATTGTCTACATTTTGTTGAGTACAACATTATCCTATCCCATTCTTCTAATTATTACTCATAAAGAAATGGCCTTGCCGAATCAAGTAACAAGAAATAGATGGTCATAATCAAAAAGATAGTGGGTGACAACAAGAAGAGCTCAGATAGTAAGCTCAAGTATGCTCTTTGGGCGGATAGGATAAGCAAGAAGAATTCCAATAGACATTGTCCTTTTGAGTTAGTATATGGGATAGATGTCACTTTGCCTATTCACTTGAAGATTCTTGTATACCACTTGTTTGAGCACTTTACTGATGACAAAGAAGCCATGCAAGCAACGATCCATCAACTTGTCTAGTTAGATAACGAAAGAAGAATGTCTTCGAGCATTTAATCAAGAACCAAGAGAAAGTTAAGAGAACGTTTGACAATAAATCCAAACAAAGAAACTTTGAATCAGGTGAGATTGTGCTGATGTGGGTGCATTTAGAAAGAATATCTCCATGGTTTTGTTCTATTGCATCATGATTTGCTAAAGAAACCGTTGCTTTGCTCTAATTATTTTTTTGGTATATATTTAACCCCATTTGGATCTACTAGTCTGTTGTCTTTCAGATTTGATGCTCTTCTCCCAAACCTAGGTGAGAGAAGACTTTGGTACTTTAGCAAAAAAACATCACCAAGGATAGCGAAGACCAAGAAATTCAGACCAAGAAACTTTGAACTAGGTGAAATTGTGCTAATCCGGGTGCATTTAGAAGGAATATTTCCAAGGATTTGTTCTATTGCATCATGATTTTCTAAAGAAACAGTTGCTTTGCTCTTATTATTTTTTTGTTATATATTTAACCCCCTTTGGATTTACTAGCCTATTATCTTTCAAGTTTGATTATTTCTCCCAACCCTAGGTGAGAGAAGACTTCAACACTTTAGCAAAGAAACATCACCAAGGATAGGGAAGACCCCATGGCCTAATGGTAGGCAATTTCTTCTTCTATTCTTCAATCAAACAAAAAAATTATTTCTTCGGCTACCTTTTTATGTTGTCTTGAGCTCCTTTGCATATCTTTTTATCATTTTTTTGTTGGTCAATTCTTTATTTTATCAGCCCTAGCCAGCATTTGAGGGTTTGAAGTGGTTTTATTGTTGCCTATTTTTACCTTGTCAAACCCTAGGGTTGTTTTTTTAATCGTATTGTGAGTCTGATCCATCTTTATTTGCAGCCCTAGCATCTTTTCCTCGGATCGTTCTACATATTGTGTACTCCTGCAGGGTTTCCACAGGTTCAAACAAAGGCATACCATCCATTCAAGAGCATCGTCGTAAGTCATTTCATCTCTAGATTATCTCTCCTATCAAACCATGCTTCAAAACCCTCCAACAATCTGAAGTTGACCTAGGTCATTACCTAACCTTTGTTGGTTATACCTTGGTTTCCACTGTCAAAATTTGCAAGGTGTTTTTGCCCTTGTTTGACCACCATCCAGACTTTTGTGTTGCCTTTCTTGAAGAGTTTCTAGGCTACAAATGGCCCAACCTTGGGACCCTTCCAACCATCCACCAAACCTTTGCAACGTTACTCATCCCTTATCATCTAGTGGGTCGATTATTTGAGACTTTTTTGCAGTAAGGGTTTTTGAATTATTATCATCTTTGTGGCAGTGTTAATACCATCCCTGGGCCTTATATTATTACCCTTGCACTAAGAACCCAAAGATAACCCACGAGTGTTCCACTAACTTTCTTGAAGAACCCAATTGGCACCTATTTTTTTGTCATCTTCCACTGTCAAATCTGCAAAAATTACCTTATGTTAATGTGATTTTTTTGATCCATTGTCCAGGTAACTTTTCGTGGGATCATTTAACCCTTTCTATCCTAACTCAAAGGGGACCCCCAACGACTTAATTTTCACTAGGATTGTTGCTACAATTTCACCATTTGTACCCTTGTCTATAACTACCATAAACTGTAGGGTAAACCATGAGCTCGCACTGGTCTATGACAAATCTTTTAGGACATCATTGGCATGCACTTTTGCACCTTTAGTCTAACCTATTCCTCACCATCTCGGATCACCTTCATTGACTCACATATTCAATGCCTCATTCCATACCCTTTATTGTCTTGTGGGTCGATTTTGTGGATTAATATTACAGTTAGGGATTTCATACTGATAATGCACATTTAGCTAAGTTTGAGCATTGTTCAATCTTAATATTTTAAGCATATATGTGGCAATTGTTGAGAACATAACTTTGAAGTAATATTGTTGCTATATTACAATCTGAACTTTGGACACACTCTTAAGAATTGTGTTATACTTGTCATCTAGAATTTTACTACAACACTTGATACTTTACTTGGTTCATGGCATATATGTGGTAATAATTGTTGAAGGAATGCCATTTGATTGATCATAAGCACGTTACAAAATGCTCTAATACATTGTTGTCAGAGCTATCTATTGATGCTAGAAATTGTGGTATGAATGCATGTTAAAGTTTCATTTAGTACACTTGTGAAAAAACACAATTTACTCTTTCATTGAATGAATGTGATGGTGAGTATGCCTTTGTGAATGAACAGATGTTTTGGCAAGTTTTATATGGAACACCTTGGATGATAATTGCTCAATGACAATGATTGATGGTGTATTGATGTGATAGACTTTCTTGTATATCGTGAGAAAAATCAACCCTAGACGACCTAGTCCATACCTATACTCGTCTCATTTACAACGACATGACCTAGTTTGACCATATAGGAAAACCCTCCATAGGTTAGAGACCCTAGCCTAGAAGAGTAGAAGTAAGGCCGCTGAGGTGACCATGGGTGGCTTGCTTATCCGTTGCCCCAAGCTCTCCCTCACAGGGTGGGACTTTCCCTTAGCGAGAATTAGCCATAAAATTCACTTATTTGTAATATGTTTAAGTGGTTGAAATGCATTGTTGTTATAACTTGTTTACTGTTGTAATTTATTTATCTTTTATGCAAGTTTTATGACATCCCTAACTAATTTTTAGATTTGGACTATTTGGGGGTAATTTTGCATTAGATAGTCACTCAATGAACCATCTAAAGCAAGCATAAAAAGAGCAAACCCTAAATCTGAAATTTACTTTGAGTAGCCACCTAATCTATAAATCAAATATCATAATCCATTGGTGGTAATTTGAATAGTTGCATAGGTGACCTAGGACATTACTTGTCTTGCCTTAGAAACCCTAGGGGCTACTAGGGAAGCCTCCCTTTTGTTGGATTCATCCTTCACTAAAATGAGGGAAGTAGTTGTTTGGGTGACAATGTTAACACTTCTATGTTCCACTAGTCTGTGTACCTTATGAAGGCTTTGCACTAAGGTGCAAGATTGTGTGATAATAGTTCCCTTGGTGGTGTACTTGGTTAAGAGGGTGTATCACGTTACCCCTTTTGAGTATCATGGTCATATTTTTGGACTCCAACAACTTCATCATACCTTTTATTCATATTGGAAACATATGGCATGTATTTGGACACTTCCTACATACATTTTAGGCAATTTGTGATTAATTAACAATTTTTCCTAGGTTTGGACTAAGATTTCCAGGATTAATTGTTTAAAAAATCATTATCTTCACTTTATCTTGGGCACCTTGGCTATTTGGGCTATGAGCACACAAGGGAAGTGATTGTAAGTGTTGATCTTGATGGATAAAGTGGAGCGCACCACCTTGGGCCCACATGTGAATATAGCAAGACATCATTTTGAGCTAAGAAAAAGGGGAGTGCACCCCTCAAATGTACATGGCAACTGATCTCATGATATATTTTGTAAAAAGCTAATGTTGGTTAACATAGCTTCTAAGAGAGAGACTTAGACCTCTCTAGAAGCCATGCACCCCACCTAGCTAGTTGATTCCATATTTTTTTTGCCTCGATATTATTATTTTATTGAAGAGGGTTTTGGGCTCATTTCATATATAGAGAGCCTCCCTCTCACTTGTAAAGCATGGTTGAAGGAGTGAGGAATAGACCGGCTACTATTTTATTTCATTTGTGTTTCATGTATGGCTGAGTGAGGCGCACTTCTAAGGTTTTTTGCTCCAATTCTTTGTTAAGCATTGGCTATGGAAGTGTTATTTTCTATCATGAGCATATTTTAACCCAGTAACATCATTCTTAGTTCTTGTTCTTTTCCATTAGAATCTCTTTGCAATGGTTTGCTTCTCAAAGATTGGTCGCAGATTTGAAGAAGAGTTTCTTGGACAAATGCAAGATCTCATGTTAGACCTAGGGTTATCTACTTTGTAATCTTTTGAAGCATTTCCAGAACCATAGGAAAGCAGGATTTATATAATTTCAGACCTACAAGTGGTGGTTTTAAATCTGAAAGGAGCCTTGGTAGTGTCCCTAATCGACCCCATGAGCCCCATGGATCAAAAAGGCACTGGAATCACCCTTACATCCATCTAAAATCCTTCTTTCAACTTAAAATTTTATATGCAACAAATCTGGAAATTTTCATAGTAATATGTGTCTTAGTTCTGTGCCAAATAAGTTGCCCTATACCTACAAGAAAAAATATTTAGCGGCTGGAATTATCCCGATTCCCAATCTACATAAATCTGTCAAGGAGGACTATTGAATACGATATGAAAAAACAGATTTGAACTAAGGTGGTATACCCTGTTTCTGAAAGCCCTTTTTATGCTAGCTTTCATAGACCAGCAGCAAAGCATACCAGACCTCTGTAAGGCAAGTTACAGCACTCAGCTTCAGCATATAGAATCAATTTCTGAGTTGCATCCGCTGTCTGGAAACCATACTATCAGCAGATCTTTGTTTGTTGGCTCTGTACTCTATCCACTGTGTAAACCTCAAAGAGCATTGGACTCTACTTTTGCTGTGCAAATCTGTCACATATATCACTCTGGAATTGCTGGAAAGAATCAGGTTTAAACTTTAAACATAAATATTCGTTGTTGGTGTTCCAACATTGGGAGTGTTCCCAGAAGTTTGTGTTCTTACATTATAATATGTTCCAAGGAGTCGTGTTCCTGCAAGTATTAACCCCGCTGTTTATGCTGATGCTGTTGATAGGACGGACTGCTGATGGTGCTTAAACAACTGCTGATGATTCAATGCCGATAATTTACTCTGCAACTGCTTCAGCCTGAAAGAGGGGTTTGGCAAATATTCATTGGTGGCAAAAATCTTATATCTACTGTCTTGTAGTACCTGAAATTTGTACCTTATGAATTCAAATAAATGTATGGGTCTGAAACTCCACAAATACATATACTATGGCAGTCTTGTTTCGAAGTACATTGGAAGCTGGAAAACGTGTGTACCTAGGATGGAACAAACATTTATACCCATTAATTTTCATCAATAGACTTTGAAGGGAAGGATGTACAGGAAGTCAATCATTTTCAAACTATCTTATCATTTTCTTAGCCAAGCTTTTATCCACTTCAT
>ML790315.1:636081-659468 GCA_009831015.1 Picea engelmannii | reverse complement strand
ATAATAGTTATAAGGGGTTGAAAACTTCCATTGTAATAGTTAGGATGGAGAAGGAATAAAAGATAGTTATTTTCCATTCTCGTGTGTGTGCATGGTTTTTAGACCTTGTGAATGAATCCAAGTTTATTGGCTACATCACTTTGACCACCACCAAATCTTTTCTTAAGCTTCAAGATAGATCATATTGTTGTAGCCTAAGTGAGCAATATACACACCTATAACACTATTTTTTTCCCATGCCAAGGAGTCTACCTCATCCTTCAATCTAATATGCTCCCTTTTTAACTCTACGACAAACATGTTTCAACTTTCTAACCATTCACCTTTTAATCCCATTGAATGAGTTGTTCTCCATCCTTGATTCCATAAAATAGTAGTATTAGGCCCCTCTACTTGTTTTAAATAATAAATGTCATCTTGTTGTAGTTGTACTATTAATTCAAGATTTAATAAAATTGCTTCACCACATTTTGAAATAAGATCAACACCTACTCTCCGATCCCTATCTTCTAGACCAAATTATTCCCTATTAAAGGATAAGTAATAACCAATGCTTTCCATTGATTTGAGACATTTTTTACACTCTTTCTACATCTTCAAAACCAATCTAAAAAAGAACTAGGCACAATGTACTTCGACTCAATCACCTTCTTCCACATAACCTTTTTTAGTCAATAGATTCCATAGGATTTTGACAAATGGAGTTTTTATGAATAAATGGATGTGTTTTAAGCCCCATGTATCCATTTCTTTAGGCTTAGCTATATCCAACCACTTATTCAAATGGATCCCTTTGTTAACACTTTTTCCTCCTGATAAGAAATTAAAACACATCTTCCTAACCCTCTCTAAAATGCAAGGGAATGCAAATACACAATATTGACTTCCAACACAGACTTAAGAAGAGTTAATCTCCCCCCTATGGAGAGCCATCTATTACACAGGTGAAGAATCCTACTCTCTATCCTTTCTAATAGCCACCCCGATCTCTTTTCCCATATCCAATATGCTTAAGTATAAGCCTAAGTATTTGAATCTATCCTACAAGTAAAAAATTCTTAAAGGAAATAATGTGCTTAACCTGTGCACCTACTCTCTAAATCCATTGAAGTTAAATGCATATTTTTGTGGATTCACCTCCATCCCAATTGCTGAACAAAAGATATTCAAGATCTCTTGTAACTTCCTTGCCTCCCTTTAAAAACTAGTCTAAAACAATAATTTGTCATATATAAATAACAAATGAGCTAATAACACAAAGCTTATCCTTATCCCTTGAAAATTGCCAACCCTTTTAGCTTCCATTACTTCCCTACTCAAATCTTGAACCACCATAAGGACAAGTAGGGGTGATTAGGGACACCCCTGTCTCAAGCCACTAAATGACTTAAATGCCCAAAATATACAATATAAAATAATATAATCCATGTAAGGTGAAAACATGGATATGAAGCATGTAGTGTTTTTTAGCACATAATGATTTTTCAATATATTTTTTAACACAATATAAGATTAGTTCTTCGAGAACATAGAAATATACACACATAATCACATGATCGATTACAAACTCATTCATTGAGGGAGTCGAGGGAAAGTACGAAGTGTAAAGTAGAGAAACATTAGATGAATATTACATTTAGAAGACAATATTTAAGGCAATCCAACATATATTGGTTGAATAATGCCATGGAAATACATCCATAATAAAATTGTAAACAAGGCATCTAAGTTTGACATATACATTGTCCCTCACTTGTTAGTAATGTTGTAAATAATGCTAGCAATATGCAAAGGTCGTACAATAATATATGAAGTTAACTAATTGCAACTATAATTACATTAAATTAGTTTGATCTTGTTGTAATACACAAAGGATGCGTGAAAGAGGATGATATAATGGTAGGGTCTCCTGCAAAATGGATTCACAATCAATAGAATATAAAAATTTCATGGAAAAGTTAAGGTCTTTGTATGATAGATGGAAATATTATAAATAAATAAGTTGGATGAATGTGCTATTATATAAGAGCTTTCTAAATGTATTCACACACTTCCCATTACCATGATACAATTTATTAGTTCAACTGTCATGGACATCAAGAAAGATAAATGGATTTATTAATATCCATATTTTGGAAAAGTCGTAACAACAAACACTTTAATAGTTTGGACTATAATATCACTACAATTGGTTTCAAATCTTTTAAATTATCTAATGAGCATCTCCCTACCAATGGATAAAATTGCATGTGAGCTTAATCCTATTACATTCACAGGGTCTCCACTCAGTGAACTCGTTACATAACACCTGCATTCGTGGGATATTAAAGAATACCCCTAATTTCAACAAATATTGATAAATACCTCCAAATATTCTTTTGTTGAACCCCCCTCCCAATACATCTTTCCAATAAAAGAAACCCCTATTTTTACTAGATAACTTTTTTTATAACCCTAAATACTTATAAACCCCCTGATACCCCACATCCCCTCCTTAATACCTACAATACATTGACTCTATTTTTCACAATTAAAAAACCCCCATTATGAATGAACATGATAAGATATTGATTAACAAGGTGAAGCCCCCGTGATTACATTATAGAGTCTTGATTGATGATGTGTTGTGGAAGAGAAGTGTAATACACCTAGAGAGGATAATATGTTGTATTGTTGATCCATTTTCATGTATCACCTTTGATTTACAAGTTTATCCATGTATAAAGCACTTCCCCACCCTTTTCCTTTCCATTTCATAGTCCACAACGTGTCTATAGTTTTATTAGATGTTGGAAAAAAATTCAAATGTTTACAATACTTGGTCATTTTTATGACTTGTGCAAGATTCCTTATGCTATGTGGAGATTCTATTTTTCAAAACCATTTCCCCACATTCCACACAAAACCTTTCCCCACACAGGTCGTGTTTCGCATAGGCCAACACTTGGGTTATTTTTTAGCTTTTTTTTTTTGTACGGAGAACCTAACACCACCCTTTTCTTCGCAAAAATCTTGTCTCCGCACACTCTGTTGTTCCGCACTTAAACCTACTCCATAATACACCCGACGTACTCCAAAATGTCTGTTATTTACTTAATTGTTCGATGGTTATAGTTGTGTAGAAATATTTGCATGCCTTATCCCCCACACACTCTACTCCTCTACACATCCTGGCTTCCACACAACCCTCACCTCTACACACTTATACTTCCACAAAACTATTGTGTTAAGAACCTTGCATATTTTTCTCCCCACACACATCAATCCCCCTGCACTTCCACACAACTAAACCTTTAAAGAACCGATCCCTCTCTACCCCTGTTCCATACTTAGTGAAATTCTCATTGGATTATTATGCACCTTGCACACTTTTCGAGGGTCATTTATGTTTCATTAATAGTTCTAATTCACAAGGAAAAAGGTGGTAATTCAGGGTTAATGTGGATTGATTATCTTGTTTTCCAATGAAGCACTTGCTTTTCAAAATAAATTCCATTTATGGTTTGCGCATGTCTTGAAGGAAATTGCACATGATGTTTTATTAAATGTTATTCATGAACTTAGCCTTTAAACATCTCAAGCCCCATAATTCATAAATAATAGTGTCATGTATATCAAAGTGCAATGGAAGAATAAGAAGCATATAAACTAGAATAAGAAAATATCCCTTTTGAGGATATAGTGTCAATTCCCTCATGAACCAAGACAAGGACTTCCATTGGTAAACTACATATTTGTGGTTATTGAGCCTAACTCTTGAGTAGAAGCTTAAGAACATGATTTGGATGATTGGCCTAGTGAATGTTGGTTGCATGCTTGAAGTTTTTGATCTTAAGGAGATAGTTTCATGGTGTGCTTGTCGGTTTGATTCAAAAAGTAAAAATATTTGAGTAGCAATGGAACGAAAGAACCTGATCCTACTAACTCCCAAAGTTTTCAAAAGGATGCTTTGATTGCCTAACTCCAACAAAACTCTCAAGCTTCAAGACGATGATTCTTTCATGGATTCCTAGGGTGGTGGGGTGAATTTGTTGAAAGACTTCATGGCTCCATCAACAGAAATGTCGATTGATATTTTATCCATTGATATATCTATGTTGGTAGAGACATATTGATATTTTTCATGTCTATTCACACGTTTGATGGGACGAGATTCTACATCTCACATTCCCAGGTCATTTTTATATGTATTGTATTTTTCCTTTCGAAAAGAAGCTATGTTTGATTGGGCCCAGGTAATCTTGAACGAAATTTCCTACCAGCTTGCCAATTACTCGAAAACTCAAAGATTTTTCATGACTGCATATTTGGTCCCAATGGTTTCTTATTGTAATATATTTGAAGGATTTACCTTGAGGGGTAATTTAAATGATGAAAGCGAACATGTCCAATTCCAATACCTAGTCCTTTGGAAGCATAAGACACCATTCCAATTCTGCCTTATTCAGGATAAATTTCTTAAAGAGTTTAAATACATGTTGACCAGATCAATAAGCTCCGAGGGTTAGCTCACTTGGTCTAGATCCAGATGTGAGTTTTCATGCTTGTTGTTGGTCACTGGTTCGACTCTCTTGATTCCCTTGGGGCGAGGCCATGTAATTAGGGTGGAAGGTTTACCCCGTTTACCATCCACAAAATGTGGGGAAGTACTCAATGGGTTTCCTGTGCTTTATTCCACATGAAAAAAATGTTGACCAGAGCAACACCACCAAGGATAAATCAAGGGGCAAAGGATTTTCTCAAGGGAAAAGGAGTTTGTGTGTACAAAGAAGACCATACTTACATTAGGTTGTATGGATATGAGGGAATCCCATTTCTTCTCCCTACATTTGTTTGTGATCAATACTTTGTTGCCAAAGTATGTAGGCAGTACAAAACATGGTTCACCATTTTTGATAAAAAGAGAAAGAGAAAATTCATTTCCCTACCATTTAATGTAGCCAACGTAACAATAAGAAGTTCCTCCCATTTAATAGAATTTTATGAAATGCTTAATGCATTTAACCTAAAGGAATCATAACTCCTCAAAGGTTTGACCTTGAAGGTTTATTTTCTGAACATTTGGAATCCATGAGGTGTATCAATGTTTTCAAAAGGGTTTGACAATAACGACCTAAATACTCCTAAGAAGAAAGAAAATCAAATATGCAATGATGATCTGGCCATTGATATTAGTTCAAATACTCAACGTCAATAGACCATAACAAGGCAAGAAGGGAAAAATGCAACTAATGTGCAATCTTCTTCGAACCCCCATCCACGTAGGATTTCTTCCTTTGCATAGAAGAAACAAGAGTAAAATGTAAGAAGAGAAGAGAATAATGAAGGGCATGCTGGAGGAGACGATGAAGATGATTGCCCTCATTATAACATTGAAAAGACACATGTTGTTTCACAAGCTAAAAGGAAGAGAAGTTCAAGTAAGAAAGGCTCACAAAATTCTAAAGGGCCAAGAGATATTGTTTATATTGAAGTTGACAATGCCATTGTATCCAGTTGGGTAGCATTACAAATGGTTGAAGTTCAATGAATAACAGGGGAGTTGGCCTAAGAAGGACCAACTATTTTTGAAGAGTATTCTTTAACACTGCATAATGTCTAGTATAATAAGGAAGAAATAAAATTGTAGATAGAAAAGGTCCACGTTTAGAATAAGAAAAAAAAAATAAAAATGGAATTCAAAAGTGGATGTTTCAGGAGTCGAACCCTTGGGAATAATCAAATTGCATATCACCACTGGAGATGCTCTTGCTCATTCTATTTTAGAGCATGAGTTAGAAAGTATTATAATAAAAAGAAGTATAAGCAAACTTGAGGACACATTGAACCCTAAACCTTTGTTCGTAGAACCATTAACTATTGTTTCTCTAGATCAAATTCCTCAGAGTACACTAGGGACATCGACATGGGTAAAGAAGGCCACCAAGTTACCGAGCAGAGTAAGATTATATGTTGCAGAAAACATTAATAAGCAACTTAATATTATTTCAGAAGCTTGGGAAGTCAATACAACTTTAAGGAACCTTTCACAACAGATCACCATGTTCGAGGGCCCACAACCAGTAACTGAGTCCATGCTTATATCTAAGGAGAAATTGGAGACATAATTGAGCATAACTAAATCTTCATGGGCCAGTGAGTATGACAACCTCACTGATTTTCGAGAAGAATAAATTAAATGGTGGTTAGTTACTTTCGTGAATGATAATGAAGACCACTTGGCACCATTCGAACAATTGTGCTACGAATTTAAAGAAACAAAACAATAAATATTTTGACTCTAGGCTAAGTAAGACATTGCGGTTCCATCAATGGAGGAGTACATTGAAGAGTGGCACAGATGATTGTTAACACAAATAGTTAATCGAGAATAACTACCAAAAAGTGGTTATACCAGAAAGGTTCAGATATATATATGTGAATATCCCGACGCCAAACTGATATCAGAGAGAAAGAGACATCTAAAAATCCACCATTCCTATGCTATTTTTGTGAGTGCATTTCTTTTGAAGCATTTCTCTTCTTTCGTCCCAGTATTTAATCATCCAACTTTGTTGGTGTATTTTTCATTTATAAAGTCGATCCCTGATTGTATTTCTCCTTTTCTTCCAAGTTATCGCTACTATTTTATTTGGTCCATGGGAGCCCCATCCCAGTCCATTTGGATAAATGCATTTCTTTTAATGATTTAGTATCAACAACATTATGTTTTGCAATAGGCAAGCATTTTATTCAAACTTGAACATCAATCTGTGATATTTTTGAATCTCGCATAGAGTTATTCCAGGAGCTCATAACATTTGTGGTTTCAGACTTTATATAAGCATGAGATCTCATGTATCTTTATCGTATGCATATCGTGATTTTAAATGAATGAAATCATTTAAATATCTATGAATTTATGGGCCATTAATCTTATTTTTTGTCTATGATTCTTGCTTCAAATCTTTTTCTCTCATTACTTGAATGAATGGATGTAACTATTCTGTTTATTGTATGTGAGGTTATTGTTTTTCTACTATAATTTATTTGCTACCCATTCAATTACTTTACCACCTGGTCCACTCATAGGTGTAGATGATACAAATGCTTAAGCTTATTATTTGAACATGTATATTGAAAATCCGAGTGAGAAAGAGGAGTACCACCTCTATAAAAACGTAGAGGGTATCTTATAACTTCTTTAAGAATACCCCAGGAGGTTGACTCTTGTCCTTAACATGAAAAGAGATCAACATGTACTTGGGAAGATACCTAAGGGGGATAATGGTGTATTATGATTATAATCACGGAATAGGCCCACTTGGTAATTGGTGGGTAATAGATAGGCCTACTAGGTGGTTAGAAGGAATAATATAATAATGAGGGGTAGTTGGCATAGACCCTAAGGAATACTCATGAGAAATTCTATATACACATGAGTATCATGTATTGTATATGTTGATGATTGTATTGTAAAAAATATGAATTGTGGAGTGATTCATTCCACAAGGAGTATTTTATGGTGTTTCTCTACCTTAAGGGTTCTTGTTATATCTCGGTGATATTCTTGTGCGTATGTATTTTATATTTTATCAACCAAGCTTAAACTCTTGAACTTCATAAATAATAGATTGCATCGAAAAATAATAACACTAAGATATAGATAAAACCCTTAAAGTAGGGAAACACCATCAATTACTCCTTATGGAAGGAATCACTCCACAAGCCACACTTGCATAATACAATCCTTAACATATCCAACAATGATACTCATGTGTATATATACTTTCTCATGAGTATTATTTTCCTCATTATTATATTATTCCTTCTAATTACTTAGTGGGCCTAATTATTACCCACCAAATACTAAGAGGGCATATTCCATGATTATGGCCACATCACATTCATCATCCCCCTTTGGTACCTCCTTAGGTACCCCATATTATTCTCCCTAGAGAGATTAAATTCCATCCCCTTCACATGTTTTGTCCATGAAACATGGGTGGAAACCATATAATATGATCTACTGAGAAATGTAGTCAAGTGGTACCAAGCACGAGCATCCATCCATCTTAGTCAAATGTGGACATAGAGTCCAACTGCAGCCTTTACACCTTGATCTTGATTCTAGTTGCTCCTTTAGTTTCTTGTTGTTGATGTGCTACTATGTTATCTCCATTCAGTGCTCTTCGTCCTCTATATACCTCTATATCGGGTGACTTTCTAGTTCCATGTTGGTTCATAGTAAGTTTGTTGATGCTCACGACCTTGTTTTGATGATTGTTGTTTCTCAAGGTGGTTTAAGTGCAATAGACAACAACCTTAGCTATTGGTTATTCTTTCTATAACTCTTCAATTTGTGGTTCATTTGAGGGATACGACTATGTATATCCTTCTTTAGATTTATGCCCTTTCTAGGGATTTCCTTCGGGTGCTTATGTAGACTCTTCTTCCAATTCAAACTGAAACTCTCTATTTGACCATCTATTTGGGGATGACATATAGTGCTCATGTTTAGTTAGGTACCCTGAAGTTAAAACAACTCTTGCCAAAATTCACTAGTGAAGGTAGGGTCCTGATTTGAGACAATGGAAGTGGGCATGCCATGTAACTTAAAATCCCAATCCATGAAGACTTGGGAAACTGAGGAGGGGGTAAATGGGTGTGATAAGGCACCAAATGGGAATATTTTAAAAGGAGACTGACTACCACGATGATCACTAATGTGTTTCCTGCTATTGGGAGTCCCACTATAAAATCCATGGAGATGTCATTCCGTGTATGTGTTGGAATCAATAGTGGTTGCAATTCCCTTGGCACATTCATTATCTCACCCTTGTTTCTTTGGCAAGTGTCACAAGTTGCTACAAAATATTGGATGTCTATTTTCATGCCTTCCCAAAAGAGTGAGTTCTTAGTTATTTCACAGGCTTTATGAAAGCTAGAGTGACATGTTGTAGATGATTAATGCAATCCCTCTAAGACCCTTTGCTTTAAATAGCAATGTCCCCTTTATACCTCAATGTATCTTGCTACCATGTATACCCTTTAGGAGGGTTGGGATCTTCTTGAAGCCTTAGGATGATCTGAATGATAGTATCATTTTCCAACCATTCTCAATGGGCTTCCTCAAGCCAACCTGGATTAGGTAAAGATAAGGCAAAGAAGGATACATCCTCCTCAAATTACCTAGAAAAAACATCTTCCACCACATTCTCTTTACCATTATTATCAATAATATCATAATCAAACCCCAACATCTTGGTGACCCAATTATGTTTCTTTGGTGATGATAACCTTTATTATAGAAAATACTTTAGGCTATGATGGTCAATATTGATTTGGATACAATTCCCTATGGGATATGGATGTCAGGTCTTTGCTGCATGAATAGTGGCCATCATCTCTTTCTCATATGTGGATTTGCCCAATTTTTGGTCACATAACTGCTTACTGGTGAATACTAAAAGGTGCCATTCTTGCATCAAAATCATGCGCCAATACCTCTACACGAGGCATCACATCCTAGGAAAAAAGTCTTCATAAAATTTGGCACTACTAATACTAGAGTAGTGCACATGCAATTCTTTAAAGATGAGAATGCTTGCTTGAATTCCTTGCTCCATACAAAGGCATTATTTTTTAGTAATGATGTTAAGGGAAAACCAATTTTTCCATAATTTTTTACAAACTTTCCGTAGTAGTTACTGAGTCCTAAGAACCCATGCAGACTCTTCAACGTCCTGGGCCAATGCCACTCTTGAATAGCCACAAATTTCTTGTGATATACACATGCTCCATCCTATTTGTTAGTGTGACCCAAGTATTCAACCTCTGAAACCACAAAAAAACATTTGGATCATTTCACGAATACTTGGTGGTGTTGGGTTGTTATATTATTTGTAGTGACAGCCGAGTTGATGGGAAAGTTGAGGTCGAAGTGATTGACAACAAGTCAACAGGTCAGGTGGAAAAGGTTGCCAGAAGGTTGAGTGGCAACTGACTGAAGACTAACTGGAGGTCAATCGATAGTCAACTGTATCAAAATCCTGAGATTCACATGATTTGTAGCCAATGATCCACTTGGATTTGTCAACATTTTTGGGCACCATTATTTAGGGTTTTGCATGCTGTAAAGCCTACAAATAAATCATGTCATAATATTGTATACACTAATGAATAATCTTGGATGTTCATGCTAATATTTAGTAGAAGGTTACTTGTCATGTAGATGTAAGCCGAAATTGACTGCAGAGTTGTTATTGTGCAATGCAAGAGAGTATGATGGTGATTGTGTCTTTGATGTAGACCAAGGTTAGTCATGTAACTCTTTATTCATGAAATAATAAGGCAACAAGAGAGAAAGATGCTCAAGGAATGTTGGTTTTCCCATTTGGGTTTCCAGGGTAAAATCTTTGTGTACTGTGTGATTGATGTGTCATTTATTTTTCTTGACTTAATTCGATCTTCTTCTCTTTTATTAGGTTTAGTGTGGAAGTCTATTTCCTAACATGTGGTATCATATCCAAGCTAAGTCATTCTGATACACGTGGTATTAGAGCTTCAGTCGGTAGATCTTGGATATGATCTAAACCTTAGGTCTAGTGAGAGTTGTAAGTCAAGAATATTTAAAGTTGTGCTTGAAAGAATAGCAAGCATTTTGAGGATAGAGATCCAAAAATTCAATGGCCAAAATTTTGAGCTTTGGAAGCTTAAAATTGAAGATCTCCTTGTAAATCGAGAACAATGGGCAACAGTTTGTCTAGGTACCATTCCGATAGGTATGTCGAGGGAAGAATGGGAGAAACTCAAAAGAAGGGAAATGAGTACAATTTGACTTTGTCTTGCAAATTCAATTTTGTTGAATGTCTCAGGTGAAGACTCGGCCAAGAAATCGTTGGACAAGTTGGGAAGCTTGTACCAGTAGAAATCCCTAGTAAATAAGTTGTTCCTTAGAAAGAAACTGTATATTTTGAGGATGAGTGATGGGAGTTCAGTAACTAAGCATTTAAATTCATTCAACACTGTAATATGCAAGTTATCGTTTGTGTATATTAAAATCACTAAGGAGGAGACATATATTATCCTATTATGTTATTTTGCAAACTTTTGGGATAACTTAGTCGTGGCTATAGGGAGTAATTTGACCACATTAGCGCTAGAAGACATGGTTGCATCTTTATTATCAGAATAAATGAGATGAAATAACATGGAAGGTTCGACCAAAGATGCCTTAATGGTGAGAGGTCGACCAATCGACAAAGATAAATGCAAATTCTTTGGTAGAAATTCTAAGTCAAGTTGTATATATGAATCCTTGGTTCAATCAACAAGAAGGTGCTGGAAATGCAATAAAGATTGGCATTACAAAACAGAACACAAGTCGAAGGTGATAGAAGTTAGTACAAGATGCGATGAAAAGTAGTTGATTGAGAGAAATACTACTCTAGATAAAGGAGGCAATGTGTATCTGTCGTCGAACAATACATAGTCAGATCATGATGTTTAGTTGATCAGATCATGAACACCATTTCATATGACACCTCACAAAGTTTGGTTATACGATTATGAGAGATATCAAAGGGGAGATGTGTTCCTAGGGGATGACTCGACAACCAAAATTGTTGGACGAGGAAGAGCCTGATCGATACGACAGGATGTGAGGAGCATAACCCTTCCAAGTGTGCTACATATTCTGGATTTGGCAAGAAACTTGATATATGTCAGCGAGATGAGTGATGCAGGTGTGCACACTCTATTTCAAAAGTATACGTGCAAAATGGTCAGGGGTGCGATGGTCTTAATGAAAGGAGTTAAGATTGGAACCCTATACGAGTTGTTAGGGAATGTTGACTCTAGTGGATGCAACACCATTTCTATTCTTGAAGTAGGCTTGACTTTGACTCGACTCGACTCATCTCAGGATGAGTCGATTGAAACCGACTCGACTCATCTCAGGATGAGTCGATTGAAACCGACTCGATAATTGTTCGTCAAGTCGACTCGATCATGTTATTACATATTACGATGGGACACATTGGAGAAAAAGGACTTCCAACTATACATAACAAAGGTATGGTTGAAGGTTTTCCTGATTGTAATCTAGAATTTGATTTTGTGAACATTGCGTATATGGAAAACAAAATCAATTTAGGTTCCCATCTAGAACAACAATTGCAAAGGGGATTCTAGAATTGATTCATAGGGATGTGTTTGGGCTTGTAACAGTCCCTTCACTTGGTGGATCCCTATATTATGTCTCCTTCATATATGATTTCTCCAGGAGGACATGGATATATTTCCTAAGAAAGAAATCAAAGGTTTTCGAGAAATTCAAATAGTTTAAATCTCTTGTAGAAAACCAGATAGATAAGAAGATCAAGGTGTTAAGAACCGACAATGGTGGATAATTCTATGGAAATGATTTTGAGCAGTTCTGCAAGCAGTGTTGCATAGAATGCCAAAATACCTCACCATTTACCCCATAGAAAAATGGAGTTTCCAAGAGAATGAAAAGAACGTTGATGGACAAGGCAAGGAGCGTGCTCAGTGGTGCTAGGCTCACAGAAGAATCCTGGGCAGAGACAATTGAAACAACAAAGTATTTGTTAAATATGTCTTAGTCGTTGGCATCATTTGACTCGACTCCGCATGAAGTATGGTTTAGTAAGAATCCTTCACTTCCACATCTCAAAATATTTGGTTGTGATGCATTTGTGCATGTTCCCAAAGAAAAGAGGAGAAAGCCGGACACAAAGGAAATCAAGTGTGTTTTCATTGGATACAAGGAAGGAATGAAATGATACAAGCTATGGGATCTTGCATCAAGGAAAACAATGTACAATCGAGATGTGGTCTTTAGAGAAGTCAGAGGTACGTCTGAGTTTGAATTATCTCAAATAGAGAAAGTTCTAGAGAAGGTCAGGTTTGAACTGAGGAATGAAGAAGATGATTCAGATCAGTCGATTGAATTAGATGAATAGGTGGAACAACTAATCCCGGTTGTAAGAATGTATGAACGAGTAAGAAAACCACTTGAATGGTATAGTCAACCTAATTTCCGTTCATCTTTTATGTTAAATACCACTGACAAGGAGCCCAAGTCGGTTAGGAAGGCAGTCGACTTAAAATAGGGTAGACTATGGAAGGACGCCATGGTCGAAGAGATGGAATCCTTGTACAAAAATGGGATATGGGATTTAGTAGAATTACCTAATGGAAGAAAACTCGTTGGTAACAAGTGGGTGTTCAAGAAAAATATGAACGCAGTAGGTCAAGTCGAGAAATTCAATCTCGAATGGTAGAGAAAGGATATCCCCAATTCAAAGAAGTTGACTTTGGTGAGATTTTCTCCCATGTTGCAAAATTGACTTCAATTAGAGTACTAATGTCTCTGGTTCCATCATTTGATCTCGAGATAGAGCAAATGGATGTGAAGAAAACGTTCCTACATAGGGACCTGGAAGAAGAAATCTACATGAAACAACCTGAAGGATTTGCAATAAAGGGAAAGAAAGAGCTAGTGTGCAAGTTGAAAATATCCCTTTATGATCTAAAGCAATTTCCAAGGATGTGGTATGAAAATTTTGACACTTACATCCTTAGTTTGGGATTTGTGAGAAGCAAGGTTGATCACTGTGTATATTCCAAGGAAGAAGGTGGGCATTTCATATTGTTAGGAAATGATGAACACTTCCATGCTAAAGCTGGTAGAAGATAGGAAGAAAGATTTAATCAAGAAACTAAATGACAAAACAAACACATAGTACACAAAGATTTTACTCTGGAAACCCAAACTGGGAAAACCAACATTCCTTGAGTTTTCTCCTCTCTTATTTTCTTATTCATTCAGAATAAAAGGTTACATGTCTAACCTTGGTCCACACCTAAGACACAATCGACATCATACCCTCTTTCTTACATAAGAAAAACCCTTTAGCCAATTTGACTTACATATACATGACCAACAACCTCTATGGTTTCATCTAAAGATTAGCTTTTACAACATTACAACATGCCTTCTTTATAGGATTTACAGTAGATAAAACCCTAAAGAAAAGGCACCCAAAAATGGTTACAAATCCATGTAGATCATTGGATACAAATCTCACGAATCTTGAGATTCTGTGACAGTCGACTACCAAGTCGGATTACTAGTCAAGTACTAGTCGACCTTCATTCTATCTTCAGTTGGTTGTCACACGCCCGCCTATCGACCTCTTATTGGTTGACCTCTTCGACTTTACTTGGTCGAACCACCTCGATCTTCGACTTGCTGTCGATGTATTCAACTTCATCTTTACCCAGTCGAACCACCTCAACTTCGACTCTCACTGCAAACAATATAACAACCCAACATTCTCCCGCTTGTTGTTTTCTTTGCTGAAACCAGGAGAACTCTGGAATTTCTTTCATAGACCAAGGGAAACAATGCCCATTACCTATCTACACCAAGATAACTTCACAACACTCACAGACTTGGTAAAAGAGTCTGCTATGTTTTCCAACGTGTCTACTTTCTCCAGCAACACCTTGTTGCTTTCGACCATGTCTCTCACGAAATGGTATTCTACATCAATGTGCTTAGTCTTAGAATGATAAGCAGGTTTCTTTGCTAGAAATATTGCGCTTTGACTGTCGTAACGTATCTTCAAAAGTCTCTGCTCAAACCCGATTCCTGAACACAACCTTTGCATCCATACTGCTTCTTTGCTTCCATGAGTGGTTGCCATGTATTCAACTTTTGTTGTTGACAGGGCTACGACTACCGATCGCTTACTAATCCAACTGATTGGTCCACCTAACATTTTGAACACATATCCATTGGTCAACCTCCGTCGATCCAGATCTCTAGCCCAGTGGACGTCAACAAAGCCATGTACATTTAATTCACTATCCCCTCCAAGTTTTCCTTGGTAGCATATAACATTATCTTTTGTGCCACACAAATACCTGAATACTCTCTTGACAACTGTCTAATGCTCCTTCCTAGGTGTCGACATGTATCTGCTCAACACTCCCACTACATGGGCAATGTATGGTTGAGTGCAAACCATCACATACATTAGACTACCAACAACACTTGCATTAGGGGTGATTTTAAGAACCCCCCCCAAACTTTACATGCATAATAAATGGGTGAATCCCCATGATACATAGGAAAATTTGAAGCCTATTTTATCAATAATATAAAATGTATATACAATTTTTTGGCGAATATTTTAGTGAATTATATAATATTGTAAAATCTTGGCGAATCTTTCACTAAATTATAAAATCTTGTAAAATCTTGGTGAATCTTTCACTAGAATATAAAACCTTGTAAACTCTTGGCAAATCTTTTACTAAAATATAAAACATTATGAAGTCTTGGTGAATTTTTTGATAAAATATATAACCATATATAATAATAGCAAAGTATATTCATTAAAATTTAATATACTCATTTTACATGTTTGGAAAAATAGACATAATTTGTCCCTCCTCCAAACAATGTTGCAAGCATCAAGGGTTGTGTTTGTCAGGGTTCTTATTGCACACTTTTACATAATGCTTTTAGGTTCTTGTTTCTGGATGTAAACTGTGTATGGAGTTTTTGAAATGTCCAACATTTTGAGTGGATGCTCCACCCATCATCAGGGATTATTGAAGCAATGTTTCGAGTGGACACTCCACCCATCATCTTAACTTGTTTCTTCAACATTCCTTGATGATGGGTGGAGTGTCCACTCAAAATGGTGAATGTTTCAAAAAATCCATACATGGTTTACATCCAGAAACAAAAAAATATGAAATAATTATGAAGAAATATGAAAAGTTGCATACTCTTATTCTTACATATCATTTTTATGATATTCACCACAAAGTCCCTATATGTGTTGATCTTGACCACAACTTCTGTCCATCTTAGGAGATGTTAATCTTTTCTCTACCACTTCTATTATGAATTATTTGTTACTAATTCATCGATTATGAAAGGACTCTTCAAACAAATTCATCATGGGATGTTCCTAAATAGGATGTCACATAATTCTATCCATCAATCACAAACGTATAATAATATTGATAGGTCACATTCCATGCATGAATTCATCTTTAATCATTCATTTATACCCGAAAAGGACACCTTTCCAATGAAGAGAGGTCCCTTTTATCCATTATACTTTTGTTGTCTTATAAAAAAACTTGAAACACACATAACTTTGTAATAATTGTTGTGCATAGATTAGGCCTTAGAACTATAGTGCACAAAAACACCCACTAAATATAAATGTTAACTATTGGGTAGAAATGAGACCATAAAATATTCTAGTGCGTATAAACTTAGAGCTAAAAATTGTAAGTTAGATTTTTTATTATAATAAATGCAATTTGGAATGATATATCACATTTTTGGTCATGCATAGATGACATTTCCATCAATTCATACAACATGACATGTGTAGTCAATATAAAAAAAAATAAGAGTACTAGGAAATGAAATGTGCAAAAAACATCTTTAACAATTTGCTAGCACATAAAAATAATGATTGAATCAATAATGTAGGTTGAACTATCCTAATGGTAATCATTAAATTTGGACATGCAATGTTGTTATCAAGTCTCTAATATTAATGACTCATGAAGAACGTAAATATTGGTTCAAGCACAAAATACATTAAATCAATTTCCAATTTAAGTTAAAAAACACATAATACATGAACATTCACATTAGATTCCAATCATAATATCCGTTTTCATTTTAGACTCTAAAACATAAAACCAATTTTCAAAGGAGGGTCAAAACATAGGACATTCTCCTATCATAAAAACCTAGGAAATTGATTGAAATTTAACTTAATAAAATTTCCTAGATGATTTTGTACTCATTTTAGATTTGTCATGTACTCTTCCACTAGAATACCTTGTACATAGATGGAAATTAAGTGATTTAGATAGAAATAAATACACTCAAATGAAAACTGAAACCAATAGAACCCACATCAAGTTAACTACAATGTTTTATACACTTGCCTTTCTGCCATTAAGTAGAGCAACTCATGTAAAACTTTTTGCTTCAACTAGGTCATTCTTAATAGGAAAAGTCCAGATAGTGCAACCAAGTTGTAATAACTGCAATTACATAGACCTAATTAAACCGTTAAGGACAAATTTGACATGGAAAATACTTAGTTGGCTCATATCATCAATAATAAAAATGACATGGCAAATACTCACATGAATGCAACTAATTTAGTTGGAACTTGGTGATAATGGAGAACAATTCCTAGATGGTTTTTGTACCAAGATACCTTGACATTGCCCTATCTTTTTCATTGGTATGTACCTAATTTTTCACCATTAGATTTTTTTACAATATTCTACAACCTTCAATTTCTAAGAATGTATGGAAGACAAGCTACTTTTCTTCTAAAAGGTGACATTCATGTTTATATTTTTTATGAATGGGGTCTCTTAATCATTTTAGAAACATAGACCAAGCCCATTATTGAAATATCAATATCCATGTGCTTAGAACACATCTATCCCATTGAATTTTTTAGAGTATTAGTGCAATCTAAACTTTGTAGTGATTATGTATCATTTGAAAATAATGGGTGCAATAGTCCTGCCAATCTTATGAACATTAAATCCAGGTTGTCTTTCACAAGCATAGGTAGCATTTGTAACTGGAAACATTATTACAATGAGAATGTATATAGACATAGTTCTACAACAATAATGAGTGGAACAAGCATGCCAATCTTATGAACACTAAATCCAGGTTGTCTTTCACAAGCATAGGTAACATGGCATTTGTAACTGGTAACATTATTACAATCAAAATGTATATAAAGAATAGCTCCATGCCACATTGTATTGATTTAGTCTTTTGTGGAGCAATATTATTAAGGATTTCTTTAAGTCGTAAGGAAAAATACAAGTGTAAGAAACTTATTTTTTTGTTAGTGGAATGACAGTGATATGTGGTAGAGATGGAGAAGAGTGTTGATAGAATGGTGTCATTGTATTGTAAATGCTAGTTTTATTCTCTGTTTTACTAGGGTTAAATTGGAATGACCTTAATTACAGATGATCGGGAAGCCCTTCCAGATCATTATATTTTGGCCTTTTCTCGATATGTCAATGAAGGCCTTCATTTCCCACTCAATTGCTTCACTATAAACCTTTGGAACTTCCACTTCTTCTATAACATTTTTCACTAGCTCCACTTGCTTTCTCCACTAGTTTGTATATTGTGCAATGAGACTCTTTAGCTGAGTTCAAATATAATGAGCTCTAAATAGTGCATCATATTTTTCATCTTATTGCATACCACTAAGTTCTAAGACTTTTCCATTGAGTATATCGATACATTCTTTGATATTGATTTTCATTTCATTGACTCCCTTGATCATATTCTTCATGTATTCACAGGTGTCATGGTAATTAGGTATAATGATTATTTAGTGCTTGCATGAGTAGTAGAATTGTAGGACCTTCTGACCTATGTGGCATAATTTTTGGTTCCATATAATTGGCTTCTCTGTAGGTAACTTTCTTTTTGAAGAAAAAGCTTATTTAGGTACCCAGAAATCATGACCATCATAAGTAGATATAGGTTATGATTTTGAAGGTATAGATCTTATAGATCTCTCCAATATAGAAGTAGAATAACTATTACAATGAATAGTGCACCATCAAGATAGAAAAAAGTTCCCAAACGAACACCCTTAGCGAGCACCATATCTCTTCGGCCCAGACCTAATTATAGGCTGGCTAGACCACTATTTATAAGAGAGGCCAGTGGCTCATTTCGACACTCACCACACTAGCTCTGCGGCTATGAAGAAGTGTGAAAGTATTGGAGGAGTAGCTGTTGCAATTGGGGGTGACATCAAGGAGGGTTTTGGTCTATCTCTTGGTATCTCTTGGTTAAGTGGTGCACTAATCTTTCTAGTGAAGGAGTAGAGGAGGATCTTCTGTTCAATCTTTGGTCTATCTATATTGAGGAATTTTTTGTTGGGTTTTCTACCCCATGAGGGCTTTCCAGGATAATCAATGTGTCTTTATTGTTTCTTTGATTTCCTCTCTTCCAATGATCTTATTTATGCAACTAATGTGATAAATGATTATAACAATAAAGAAGAACTGTAACTGCTAGTTGTATAAGTAAAAAATTCAACAATTAGTTCCAAATACTGCAACCCATAGATGATCTACTGGAATATCCTCCATCTTGAGCTTCCAAAACTCAAAGTTTGTGCTATTAAACTTCTTCATTTCTAATCTAGACATGTTTTCCACAAGATATCCTTTTGTGCAAGCTCCCACTCAAACCAATATTAGATTAAAAATCCTTGTCCCTAACACCTTGGATACAAGGTGATGAATCAATAATACCAAAATTAAATGAAGCAAATGTGTGGAATACGCTTCCTACACTAATTAATGAAAGAAGAATGTGCATAAATTAAATAAATGCAATTGCAGTAATAAACAACATAGAAACGTATAACTACCAGACAATGATTTCTTGGGGAAAACCATTCAAGGAGAAAAAAAACACACTCTAAAGCACATTCAATGTATTATTCAACAAAATAAAAAGTTACAATACATTAAAAAATCTATGTGCTCTCAACAAGAGTGTTCAAGAGTGGCATAAGGATTTCAGAGAAATTTTGATAGCATAACAATATGTTAAAACTCACACATATAATTTTTTTTCAATCCTAGAACTCAATAAATAGGCATAACCAAAACCATAGACCATTTATGGCTTTTCAATTCTACATGGAAATCACCAAAAATTAATTAGCCAACTATTGTTGCTTAACATTCATTGACTACTAGTGACCTTCTTAATTGGCCAACTATTATTGCTTAACATTCATTGGCCAATCCTAGAACTTAATAAATAGGCATAACAAAAACCATAGACCATTTATGGCTTTTCAATTCTACATGGAAATCACCAAAAATTAATTGGCCAACTATTGTTGCTTACCATTCATTGACTATTAGTGACCTTCTTTTATTACATACCACTACTCAACAATTATTCCTTGTTACTTCTCTACATTTATTATCTACTATAGCTCTGCATTTATTCCCTACTATAACTTTTCATTTATTCCCTGCTCCACTACAGGACTCCAACGTGTATGACACACCTGTCCCAATACTCGTGATGTTTTTGGGGGTCCAAAGTAGAGGGAAAGTGATTTAGATAGAATTTGTGTTTGTAGAGTTCATAGAGAGATTTCCAATTGTGTATTATGCACCCATGGAGTTTAGAGAAAAAAAGTATGGTTCCAATTTAGCCTCTCTAGGCCCCCACCTTTTTATTTTTCTAACTTCCGAGGTTAGGGTATTTAACTTTAGAGGCTTTATATTTTAGGTTTTGTGTTGTCTATTGTATAAAACAAGATTTCAACATATTTTTATTGGGATTTTTGTGAATGAGTAGAAACATATCTCTTTTCAAAGATAGCTACTGTGATTTTTATCCATTACGTATCGTATAATGTTTTTGTGTAATGTACCCATTAGTTAAATTGCCAAATAGGATAAATATATATATTTTGTTTTTCATTTTTATCCAAATTCCAAATAAGTATCTCCCTTGTGAAATATCCTAATCCAATGTCAATATCTACCTCAGAAACTTGCCAATTTCAAATAGCATATTTTCGACCAACTTTTCCAGCTCTTATACAAATATTCTTGAAAACACATGGTTCCTTTCACTTGCTTATTACAAGTTTACACCAGAATCACCGACACTTCCAAATCTCCTCAAGAGATATTAATCCATCTAGCTAACAAAATAATTAAACTCCACATTGAGCATGAAAGGAATTCCACATCCCCCTCATAACCTCATTTTATCCAAGGGATTGGAAAATCAGTTGGTTATTAAAGGAGATTTATATCTAAAAACTTTCAAACTTTTTGAAAAATTTCCAAATTTTCTGAAGAATGCATTCTTCATATTGTCTAAACTTTGAAGTGACCCAACTTCAAAGTTTGAATAAATTACAAGAAAATTCACTATCAAACATGTTGTGTATCTAGATGAATATCAAGAGATTTTGTAGGACATCTCTCAGCTCACTTAGGTCAACCTAGGGGTTATCCATTGAATGAGGAGAATCAAAGAAATTCAGTGAAAATTAAATGATGAAAAGTAGCAAAATCAAGGTGTAAATGCCATTTTTCTTTTATCCACATGCACACTTGAGTTGTAACTGAGGGTTCCACCTATGAATGGTCTTCTGTTATGTATTGTCAGATCAATATGTTTGGACAATGTTGTGTAGTAGCTAGAGTGTTCTATATGTTCCGTTGTATACTCTTCTTGCAAATGTACTTAGATTAGACTGACATCTTCGACTACTGCAATCCATAACAAAATTTTCACATTTGTTCTATGTTCTCAAGGATCCAATTTATTCTCCTGGTGTTGGTTACCACATTTCCTTTCTCCTCTTCAACGGTATATGTGTATGAGATGCGAGCTTCATCATACTTGTTTTCCTACTGCGCAAATTTGTGATAGTTTCCTATAGGCCTTATTCCCATCATGATAGGCATAAAGAGAACATAATCCAAACCTCGAACTTCTTCCAATGTTTTTTTTTTCCCCTGAACTTTCATTGATTTTGACCTCCAAGATGTCCATTATTTTCTATTTTTGTTTGAATACAAAGCCTCTTCTAGAGGTACTTTTGGGTTTGGGGGAGTTGGACATTATCTTGTTGAAGGGAAGGTTCTGTTATGATTGTCCTCCCTGCATTCAACCCCAAATGGTTCAACATCACTTAAATTGAGTTCAACCCAACTTGTGGGAATTTGATCAACTGGCAGTCGTTTTTGTAAACTAATGAGACAACATTTGTTCCAACGTACAACAATGTAACTATGCAATCTTGAGTCCCTTCAACCCATGAGCATAAATGATACAACTCTCCCTTCAAGGTTATGTTAAAATCAATTTCATGGTGGATCTTTTAGTTGCTTTCCTAGAGATTATAACGTACAATGAGTTGGATCACACAACTATTGCAAATATATCAATGTCCATCACATATTTGGGGCTCTATTCATAATTTCTACACAAAGGATGCCTCCAAACTCTTGCACCGACTAATCTCTTTGTTTGATACTTTAGTCTTTTTAAGTGATCTCACTACCAAGAGCCTTATGTCTGGACATTTCAATGATTTTAGGTATAGAGAGTATTGCACAAGGAGTCATTGAAGGCCATGAGAGTAGCAACAACTCTCTTTTCGAAAATAGCTACTATGATTTTTAGCCATTATGCGTTGTATACTATTTTTTCCATTCTTTATTAATAAAATTTAGATTTCACTTTTGAACTCGTCTCTTTTTCTTCTATAGTTTGAATCACAACTACAAAAACCTATTAAACTTAGGGATAATAGGCATGGGTATGTGCTTAAAGAATTTCTCTTCATGAACCAATTGAATTATATAAGTAGGTCATATAATCACCCATTGTAGCCCGTTTCCCTTGCATAGGTATGACCATGTGAAATTTCTTCCAATTTAGCTATAGTTAAAGCATTACTTTCAAGAAAAAAATGTAAAATATAGATTTTAAATCATTTGAATCCTCCAGGGTTAGTATGTACATTAAATTTCTGCAATTAAATTTCTAACATGTTAGCCCACTAGATTAAGTTAAACATTATATAGATTTAGAGTCAACCTTAGGGATTTTTTTACTTTAGTTTGAATTTATTAAGCAAATCAAGGTCAATATTTACATCAGTTCATGAACACGTGTCTTACTAGAATTTATTCCAAGTCAAAATATAACAAACCAAAACCACCATATATCTTCCAACAAAGAATTTGGTAGTAGAAGGTGCCAACAAATATTGTAAAACTGGTTCAAGAGGACATTGAAAATTCTTTGTGCTTGTATATAATGGACTTCATTGAAAACCTTGTCCATGAACCTAATGTTACACCTTTAATGGAACTGGGATCAATGTATATGCCATAATTGTATCCTAGATATTGAGATCAGAGACTTAATATGCATAAATTATTTTCTTTTGAATGATATGTTGTTATTATATCAAGATGGTGCCAAATTTCATTAGGGAATTTTACTGGTCCCATACGTACTAATAACAACTTTAATGTTGCTCAAGGATACATATTGGTTCTTTTGCTATTCACATTGTCTAGTAGAGATGAGCATGTAGGGGACATAGAAATAGAGATGAAAGACCCAGTTAAGTGAAGATCCTAACAAATTGGCATCCATACAATATTATCAATAAATGATATGGTCTGAGAATACTGGTGCTTATACAAGAAACAATTGGCTAAAAGTTACCCAACTAGGATTAGGGCTGCATAAATTGGTTAGACTTGTGAAGAAGTTT
>ML790315.1:566619-627163 GCA_009831015.1 Picea engelmannii | reverse complement strand
TGGAAAGCCCTCATGGGGTAGAAAACCCAACAAAAAATTCCTCAATATAGATAGACCAAAGATTGAACAGAAGATCCTCCTCTACTCCTTCACTAGAAAGATTAGTGCACCACTTAACCAAGAGATACCAAGAGATAGACCAAAACCCTCCTTGATGTCACCCCCAATTGCAACAGCTACTCCTCCAATACTTTCACACTTCTTCATAGCCGCAGAGCTAGTGTGGTGAGTGTCGAAATGAGCCACTGGCCTCTCTTATAAATAGTGGTCTAGCCAGCCTATAATTAGGTCTGGGCCGAAGAGATATGGTGCTCGCTAAGGGTGTTCGTTTGGGAACTTTTTTCTATCTTGATGGTGCACTATTCATTGTAATAGTTATTCTACTTCTATATTGGAGAGATCTATAAGATCTATACCTTCAAAATCATAACCTATATCTACTTATGATGGTCATGATTTCTGGGTACCTAAATAAGCTTTTTCTTCAAAAAGAAAGTTACCTACAGAGAAGCCAATTATATGGAACCAAAAATTATGCCACATAGGTCAGAAGGTCCTACAATTCTACTACTCATGCAAGCACTAAATAATCATTATACCTAATTACCATGACACCTGTGAATACATGAAGAATATGATCAAGGGAGTCAATGAAATGAAAATCAATATCAAAGAATGTATCGATATACTCAATGGAAAAGTCTTAGAACTTAGTGGTATGCAATAAGATGAAAAATATGATGCACTATTTAGAGCTCATTATATTTGAACTCAGCTAAAGAGTCTCATTGCACAATATACAAACTAGTGGAGAAAGCAAGTGGAGCTAGTGAAAAATGTTATAGAAGAAGTGGAAGTTCCAAAGGTTTATAGTGAAGCAATTGAGTGGGAAATGAAGGCCTTCATTGACATATCGAGAAAAGGCCAAAATATAATGATCTGGAAGGGCTTCCCGATCATCTGTAATTAAGGTCATTCCAATTTAACCCTAGTAAAACAGAGAATAAAACTAGCATTTACAATACAATGACACCATTCTATCAACACTCTTCTCCATCTCTACCACATATCACTGTCATTCCACTAACAAAAAAATAAGTTTCTTACACTTGTATTTTTCCTTACGACTTAAAGAAATCCTTAATAATATTGCTCCACAAAAGACTAAATCAATACAATGTGGCATGGAGCTATTCTTTATATACATTTTGATTGTAATAATGTTACCAGTTACAAATGCCATGTTACCTATGCTTGTGAAAGACAACCTGGATTTAGTGTTCATAAGATTGGCATGCTTGTTCCACTCATTATTGTTGTAGAACTATGTCTATATACATTCTCATTGTAATAATGTTTCCAGTTACAAATGCTACCTATGCTTGTGAAAGACAACCTGGATTTAATGTTCATAAGATTGGCAGGACTATTGCACCCATTATTTTCAAATGATACATAATCACTACAAAGTTTAGATTGCACTAATACTCTAAAAAATTCAATGGGATAGATGTGTTCTAAGCACATGGATATTGATATTTCAATAATGGGCTTGGTCTATGTTTCTAAAATGATTAAGAGACCCCATTCATAAAAAATATAAACATGAATGTCACCTTTTAGAAGAAAAGTAGCTTGTCTTCCATACATTCTTAGAAATTGAAGGTTGTAGAATATTGTAAAAAAATCTAATGGTGAAAAATTAGGTACATACCAATGAAAAAGATAGGGCAATGTCAAGGTATCTTGGTACAAAAACCATCTAGGAATTGTTCTCCATTATCACCAAGTTCCAACTAAATTAGTTGCATTCATGTGAGTATTTGCCATGTCATTTTTATTATTGATGATATGAGCCAACTAAGTATTTTCCATGTCAAATTTGTCCTTAACGGTTTAATTAGGTCTATGTAATTGCAGTTATTACAACTTGGTTGCACTATCTGGACTTTTCCTATTAAGAATGACCTAGTTGAAGCAAAAAGTTTTACATGAGTTGCTCTACTTAATGGCAGAAAGGCAAGTGTATAAAACATTGTAGTTAACTTGATGTGGGTTCTATTGGTTTCAGTTTTCATTTGAGTGTATTTATTTCTATCTAAATCACTTAATTTCCATCTATGTACAAGGTATTCTAGTGGAAGAGTACATGACAAATCTAAAATGAGTACAAAATCATCTAGGAAATTTTATTAAGTTAAATTTCAATCAATTTCCTAGGTTTTTATGATAGGAGAATGTCCTATGTTTTGACCCTCCTTTGAAAATTGGTTTTATGTTTTAGAGTCTAAAATGAAAACGGATATTATGATTGGAATCTAATGTGAATGTTCATGTATTATGTGTTTTTTAACTTAAATTGGAAATTGATTTAATGTATTTTGTGCTTGAACCAATATTTACGTTCTTCATGAGTCATTAATATTAGAGACTTGATAACAACATTGCATGTCCAAATTTAATGATTACCATTAGGATAGTTCAACCTACATTATTGATTCAATCATTATTTTTATGTGCTAGCAAATTGTTAAAGATGTTTTTTGCACATTTCATTTCCTAGTACTCTTATTTTTTTTTATATTGACTACACATGTCATGTTGTATGAATTGATGGAAATGTCATCTATGCATGACCAAAAATGTGATATATCATTCCAAATTGCATTTATTATAATAAAAAATCTAACTTACAATTTTTAGCTCTAAGTTTATACGCACTAGAATATTTTATGGTCTCATTTCTACCCAATAGTTAACATTTATATTTAGTGGGTGTTTTTGTGCACTATAGTTCTAAGGCCTAATCTATGCACAACAATTATTACAAAGTTATGTGTGTTTCAAGTTTTTTTATAAGACAACAAAAGTATAATGGATAAAAGGGACCTCTCTTCATTGGAAAGGTGTCCTTTTCGGGTATAAATGAATGATTAAAGATGAATTCATGCATGGAATGTGACCTATCAATATTATTATACGTTTGTGATTGATGGATAGAATTATGTGACATCCTATTTAGGAACATCCCATGATGAATTTGTTTGAAGAGTCCTTTCATAATCGATGAATTAGTAACAAATAATTCATAATAGAAGTGGTAGAGAAAAGATTAACATCTCCTAAGATGGACAGAAGTTGTGGTCAAGATCAACACATATAGGGACTTTGTGGTGAATATCATAAAAATGATATGTAAGAATAAGAGTATGCAACTTTTCATATTTCTTCATAATTATTTCATATTTTTTTGTTTCTGGATGTAAACCATGTATGGATTTTTTGAAACATTCACCATTTTGAGTGGACACTCCACCCATCATCAAGGAATGTTGAAGAAACAAGTTAAGATGATGGGTGGAGTGTCCACTCGAAACATTGCTTCAATAATCCCTGATGATGGGTGGAGCATCCACTCAAAATGTTGGACATTTCAAAAACTCCATACACAGTTTACATCCAGAAACAAGAACCTAAAAGCATTATGTAAAAGTGTGCAATAAGAACCCTGACAAACACAACCCTTGATGCTTGCAACATTGTTTGGAGGAGGGACAAATTATGTCTATTTTTCCAAACATGTAAAATGAGTATATTAAATTTTAATGAATATACTTTGCTATTATTATATATGGTTATATATTTTATCAAAAAATTCACCAAGACTTCATAATGTTTTATATTTTAGTAAAAGATTTGCCAAGAGTTTACAAGGTTTTATATTCTAGTGAAAGATTCACCAAGATTTTACAAGATTTTATAATTTAGTGAAAGATTCGCCAAGATTTTACAATATTATATAATTCACTAAAATATTCGCCAAAAAATTGTATATACATTTTATATTATTGATAAAATAGGCTTCAAATTTTCCTATGTATCATGGGGATTCACCCATTTATTATGCATGTAAAGTTTGGGGGGGGTTCTTAAAATCACCCCTAATGCAAGTGTTGTTGGTAGTCTAATGTATGTGATGGTTTGCACTCAACCATACATTGCCCATGTAGTGGGAGTGTTGAGCAGATACATGTCGACACCTAGGAAGGAGCATTAGACAGTTGTCAAGAGAGTATTCAGGTATTTGTGTGGCACAAAAGATAATGTTATATGCTACCAAGGAAAACTTGGAGGGGATAGTGAATTAAATGTACATGGCTTTGTTGACGTCCACTGGGCTAGAGATCTGGATCGACGGAGGTTGACCAATGGATATGTGTTCAAAATGTTAGGTGGACCAATCAGTTGGATTAGTAAGCGATCGGTAGTCGTAGCCCTGTCAACAACAAAAGTTGAATACATGGCAACCACTCATGGAAGCAAAGAAGCAGTATGGATGCAAAGGTTGTGTTCAGGAATCGGGTTTGAGCAGAGACTTTTGAAGATACGTTACGACAGTCAAAGCGCAATATTTCTAGCAAAGAAACCTGCTTATCATTCTAAGACTAAGCACATTGATGTAGAATACCATTTCGTGAGAGACATGGTCGAAAGCAACAAGGTGTTGCTGGAGAAAGTAGACACGTTGGAAAACATAGCAGACTCTTTTACCAAGTCTGTGAGTGTTGTGAAGTTATCTTGGTGTAGATAGGTAATGGGCATTGTTTCCCTTGGTCTATGAAAGAAATTCCAGAGTTCTCCTGGTTTCAGCAAAGAAAACAACAAGCGGGAGAATGTTGGGTTGTTATATTGTTTGCAGTGAGAGTCGAAGTTGAGGTGGTTCGACTGGGTAAAGATGAAGTTGAATACATCGACAGCAAGTCGAAGATCGAGGTGGTTCGACCAAGTAAAGTCGAAGAGGTCAACCAATAAGAGGTCGATAGGCGGGCGTGTGACAACCAACTGAAGATAGAATGAAGGTCGACTAGTACTTGACTAGTAATCCGACTTGGTAGTCGACTGTCACAGAATCTCAAGATTCGTGAGATTTGTATCCAATGATCTACATGGATTTGTAACCATTTTTGGGTGCCTTTTCTTTAGGGTTTTATCTACTGTAAATCCTATAAAGAAGGCATGTTGTAATGTTGTAAAAGCTAATCTTTAGATGAAACCATAGAGGTTGTTGGTCATGTATATGTAAGTCAAATTGGCTAAAGGGTTTTTCTTATGTAAGAAAGAGGGTATGATGTCGATTGTGTCTTAGGTGTGGACCAAGGTTAGACATGTAACCTTTTATTCTGAATGAATAAGAAAATAAGAGAGGAGAAAACTCAAGGAATGTTGGTTTTCCCAGTTTGGGTTTCCAGAGTAAAATCTTTGTGTACTATGTGTTTGTTTTGTCATTTAGTTTCTTGATTAAATCTTTCTTCCTATCTTCTACCAGCTTTAGCATGGAAGTGTTCATCATTTCCTAACAATATGAAATGCCCACCTTCTTCCTTGGAATATACACAGTGATCAACCTTGCTTCTCACAAATCCCAAACTAAGGATGTAAGTGTCAAAATTTTCATACCACATCCTTGGAAATTGCTTTAGATCATAAAGGGATATTTTCAACTTGCACACTAGCTCTTTCTTTCCCTTTATTGCAAATCCTTCAGGTTGTTTCATGTAGATTTCTTCTTCCAGGTCCCTATGTAGGAACGTTTTCTTCACATCCATTTGCTCTATCTCGAGATCAAATGATGGAACCAGAGACATTAGTACTCTAATTGAAGTCAATTTTGCAACATGGGAGAAAATCTCACCAAAGTCAACTTCTTTGAATTGGGGATATCCTTTCTCTACCATTCGAGATTGAATTTCTCGACTTGACCTACTGCGTTCATATTTTTCTTGAACACCCACTTGTTACCAACGAGTTTTCTTCCATTAGGTAATTCTACTAAATCCCATATCCCATTTTTGTACAAGGATTCCATCTCTTCGACCATGGCGTCCTTCCATAGTCTACCCTATTTTAAGTCGACTGCCTTCCTAACCGACTTGGGCTCCTTGTCAGTGGTATTTAACATAAAAGATGAACGGAAATTAGGTTGACTATACCATTCAAGTGGTTTTCTTACTCGTTCATACATTCTTACAACCGGGATTAGTTGTTCCACCTATTCATCTAATTCAATCGACTGATCTGAATCATCTTCTTCATTCCTCAGTTCAAACCTGACCTTCTCTAGAACTTTCTCTATTTGAGATAATTCAAACTCAGACGTACCTCTGACTTCTCTAAAGACCACATCTCGATTGTACATTGTTTTCCTTGATGCAAGATCCCATAGCTTGTATCATTTCATTCCTTCCTTGTATCCAATGAAAACACACTTGATTTCCTTTGTGTCCGGCTTTCTCCTCTTTTCTTTGGGAACATGCACAAATGCATCACAACCAAATATTTTGAGATGTGGAAGTGAAGGATTCTTACTAAACCATACTTCATGCGGAGTCGAGTCAAATGATGCCAACGACTAAGACATATTTAACAAATACTTTGTTGTTTCAATTGTCTCTGCCCAGGATTCTTCTGTGAGCCTAGCACCACTGAGCACGCTCCTTGCCTTGTCCATCAACGTTCTTTTCATTCTCTTGGAAACTCCATTTTTCTATGGGGTAAATGGTGAGGTATTTTGGCATTCTATGCAACACTGCTTGCAGAACTGCTCAAAATCATTTCCATAGAATTATCCACCATTGTCGGTTCTTAACACCTTGATCTTCTTATCTATCTGGTTTTCTACAAGAGATTTAAACTATTTGAATTTCTCGAAAACCTTTGATTTCTTTCTTAGGAAATATATCCATGTCCTCCTGGAGAAATCATATATGAAGGAGACATAATATAGGGATCCACCAAGTGAAGGGACTGTTACAAGCCCAAACACATCCCTATGAATCAATTCTAGAATCCCCTTTGCAATTGTTGTTCTAGATGGGAACCTAAATTGATTTTGTTTTCCATATACGCAATGTTCACAAAATCAAATTCTAGATTACAATCAGGAAAACCTTCAACCATACCTTTGTTATGTATAGTTGGAAGTCCTTTTTCTCCAATGTGTCCCATCGTAATATGTAATAACATGATCGAGTCGACTTGACGAACAATTATCGAGTCGGTTTCAATCGACTCATCCTGAGATGAGTCGAGTCGGTTTCAATCGACTCATCCTGAGATGAGTCGAGTCGAGTCAAAGTCAAGCCTACTTCAAGAATAGAAATGGTGTTGCATCCACTAGAGTCAACATTCCCTAACAACTCGTATAGGGTTCCAATCTTAACTCCTTTCATTAAGACCATCGCACCCCTGACCATTTTGCACGTATACTTTTGAAATAGAGTGTGCACACCTGCATCACTCATCTCGCTGACATATATCAAGTTTCTTGCCAAATCCAGAATATGTAGCACACTTGGAAGGGTTATGCTCCTCACATCCTGTCGTATCGATCAGGCTCTTCCTCGTCCAACAATTTTGGTTGTCGAGTCATCCCCTAGGAACACATCTCCCCTTTGATATCTCTCATAATCGTATAACCAAACTTTGTGAGGTGTCATATGAAATGGTGTTCATGATCTGATCAACTAAACATCATGATCTGACTATGTATTGTTCGACGACAGATACACATTGCCTCCTTTATCTAGAGTAGTATTTCTCTCAATCAACTACTTTTCATCGCATCTTGTACTAACTTCTATCACCTTCGACTTGTGTTCTGTTTTGTAATGCCAATCTTTATTGCATTTCCAGCACCTTCTTGTTGATTGAACCAAGGATTCATATATACAACTTGACTTAGAATTTCTACCAAAGAATTTGCATTTATCTTTGTCGATTGGTCGACCTCTCACCATTAAGGCATCTTTGGTCGAACCTTCCATGTTATTTCATCTCATTTATTCTGATAATAAAGATGCAACCATGTCTTCTAGCGCTAATGTGGTCAAATTACTCCCTATAGCCACGACTAAGTTATCCCAAAAGTTTGCAAAATAACATAATAGGATAATATATGTCTCCTCCTTAGTGATTTTAATATACACAAACGATAACTTGCATATTACAGTGTTGAATGAATTTAAATGCTTAGTTACTGAACTCCCATCACTCATCCTCAAAATATACAGTTTCTTTCTAAGGAACAACTTATTTACTAGGGATTTCTACTGGTACAAGCTTCCCAACTTGTCCAACGATTTCTTGGCCGAGTCTTCACCTGAGACATTCAACAAAATTGAATTTGCAAGACAAAGTCAAATTGTACTCATTTCCCTTCTTTTGAGTTTCTCCCATTCTTCCCTCGACATACCTATCGGAATGGTACCTAGACAAACTGTTGCCCATTGTTCTCGATTTACAAGGAGATCTTCAATTTTAAGCTTCCAAAGCTCAAAATTTTGGCCATTGAATTTTTGGATCTCTATCCTCAAAATGCTTGCTATTCTTTCAAGCACAACTTTAAATATTCTTGACTTACAACTCTCACTAGACCTAAGGTTTAGATCATATCCAAGATCTACCGACTGAAGCTCTAATACCACGTGTATCAGAATGACTTAGCTTGGATATGATACCACATGTTAGGAAATAGACTTCCACACTAAACCTAATAAAAGAGAAGAAGATCGAATTAAGTCAAGAAAAATAAATGACACATCAATCACACAGTACACAAAGATTTTACCCTGGAAACCCAAATGGGAAAACCAACATTCCTTGAGCATCTTTCTCTCTTGTTGCCTTATTATTTCATGAATAAAGAGTTACATGACTAACCTTGGTCTACATCAAAGACACAATCACCATCATACTCTCTTGCATTGCACAATAACAACTCTGCAGTCAATTTCGGCTTACATCTACATGACAAGTAACCTTCTACTAAATATTAGCATGAACATCCAAGATTATTCATTAGTGTATACAATATTATGACATGATTTATTTGTAGGCTTTACAGCATGCAAAACCCTAAATAATGGTGCCCAAAAATGTTGACAAATCCAAGTGGATCATTGGCTACAAATCATGTGAATCTCAGGATTTTGATACAGTTGACTATCGATTGACCTCCAGTTAGTCTTCAGTCAGTTGCCACTCAACCTTCTGGCAACCTTTTCCACCTGACCTGTTGACTTGTTGTCAATCACTTCGACCTCAACTTTCCCATCAACTCGGCTGTCACTACAAATAATATAACAACCCAACACCACCAAGTATTCGTGAAATGATCCAAATGTTTTTTTGTGGTTTCAGAGGTTGAATACTTGGGTCACACTAACAAATAGGATGGAGCATGTGTATATCACAAGAAATTTGTGGCTATTCAAGAGTGGCATTGGCCCAGGACGTTGAAGAGTCTGCATGGGTTCTTAGGACTCAGTAACTACTACGGAAAGTTTGTAAAAAATTATGGAAAAATTGGTTTTCCCTTAACATCATTACTAAAAAATAATGCCTTTGTATGGAGCAAGGAATTCAAGCAAGCATTCTCATCTTTAAAGAATTGCATGTGCACTACTCTAGTATTAGTAGTGCCAAATTTTATGAAGACTTTTTTCCTAGGATGTGATGCCTCGTGTAGAGGTATTGGCGCATGATTTTGATGCAAGAATGGCACCTTTTAGTATTCACCAGTAAGCAGTTATGTGACCAAAAATTGGGCAAATCCACATATGAGAAAGAGATGATGGCCACTATTCATGCAGCAAAGACCTGACATCCATATCCCATAGGGAATTGTATCCAAATCAATATTGACCATCATAGCCTAAAGTATTTTCTATAATAAAGGTTATCATCACCAAAGAAACATAATTGGGTCACCAAGATGTTGGGGTTTGATTATGATATTATTGATAATAATGGTAAAGAGAATGTGGTGGAAGATGTTTTTTCTAGGTAATTTGAGGAGGATGTATCCTTCTTTGCCTTATCTTTACCTAATCCAGGTTGGCTTGAGGAAGCCCATTGAGAATGGTTGGAAAATGATACTATCATTCAGATCATCCTAAGGCTTCAAGAAGATCCCAACCCTCCTAAAGGGTATACATGGTAGCAAGATACATTGAGGTATAAAGGGGACATTGCTATTTAAAGCAAAGGGTCTTAGAGGGATTGCATTAATCATCTACAACATGTCACTCTAGCTTTCATAAAGCCTGTGAAATAACTAAGAACTCACTCTTTTGGGAAGGCATGAAAATAGACATCCAATATTTTGTAGCAACTTGTGACACTTGCCAAAGAAACAAGGGTGAGATAATGAATGTGCCAAGGGAATTGCAACCACTATTGATTCCAACACATACACGGAATGACATCTCCATGGATTTTATAGTGGGACTCCCAATAGCAGGAAACACATTAGTGATCATCGTGGTAGTCAGTCTCCTTTTAAAATATTCCCATTTGGTGCCTTATCACACCCATTTACCCCCTCCTCAGTTTCCCAAGTCTTCATGGATTGGGATTTTAAGTTACATGGCATGCCCACTTCCATTGTCTCAAATCAGGACCCTACCTTCACTAGTGAATTTTGGCAAGAGTTGTTTTAACTTCAGGGTACCTAACTAAACATGAGCACTATATGTCATCCCCAAATAGATGGTCAAATAGAGAGTTTCAGTTTGAATTGGAAGAAGAGTCTACATAAGCACCCGAAGGAAATCCCTAGAAAGGGCATAAATCTAAAGAAGGATATACATAGTCGTATCCCTCAAATGAACCACAAATTGAAGAGTTATAGAAAGAATAACCAATAGCTAAGGTTGTTGTCTATTGCACTTAAACCACCTTGAGAAACAACAATCATCAAAACAAGGTCGTGAGCATCAACAAACTTACTATGAACCAACATGGAACTAGAAAGTCACCCGATATAGAGGTATATAGAGGACGAAGAGCACTGAATGGAGATAACATAGTAGCACATCAACAACAAGAAACTAAAGGAGCAACTAGAATCAAGATCAAGGTGTAAAGGCTGCAGTTGGACTCTATGTCCACATTTGACTAAGATGGATGGATGCTCGTGCTTGGTACCACTTGACTACATTTCTCAGTAGATCATATTATATGGTTTCCACCCATGTTTCATGGACAAAACATGTGAAGGGGATGGAATTTAATCTCTCTAGGGAGAATAATATGGGGTACCTAAGGAGGTACCAAAGGGGGATGATGAATGTGATGTGGCCATAATCATGGAATATGCCCTCTTAGTATTTGGTGGGTAATAATTAGGCCCACTAAGTAATTAGAAGGAATAATATAATAATGAGGAAAATAATACTCATGAGAAAGTATATATACACATGAGTATCATTGTTGGATATGTTAAGGATTGTATTATGCAAGTGTGGCTTGTGGAGTGATTCCTTCCATAAGGAGTAATTGATGGTGTTTCCCTACTTTAAGGGTTTTATCTATATCTTAGTGTTATTATTTTTCGATGCAATCTATTATTTATGAAGTTCAAGAGTTTAAGCTTGGTTGATAAAATATAAAATACATACGCACAAGAATATCACCGAGATATAACAAGAACCCTTAAGGTAGAGAAACACCATAAAATACTCCTTGTGGAATGAATCACTCCACAATTCATATTTTTTACAATACAATCATCAACATATACAATACATGATACTCATGTGTATATAGAATTTCTCATGAGTATTCCTTAGGGTCTATGCCAACTACCCCTCATTATTATATTATTCCTTCTAACCACCTAGTAGGCCTATCTATTACCCACCAATTACCAAGTGGGCCTATTCCGTGATTATAATCATAATACACCATTATCCCCCTTAGGTATCTTCCCAAGTACATGTTGATCTCTTTTCATGTTAAGGACAAGAGTCAACCTCCTGGGGTATTCTTAAAGAAGTTATAAGATACCCTCTACGTTTTTATAGAGGTGGTACTCCTCTTTCTCACTCGGATTTTCAATATACATGTTCAAATAATAAGCTTAAGCATTTGTATCATCTACACCTATGAGTGGACCAGGTGGTAAAGTAATTGAATGGGTAGCAAATAAATTATAGTAGAAAAACAATAACCTCACATACAATAAACAGAATAGTTACATCCATTCATTCAAGTAATGAGAGAAAAAGATTTGAAGCAAGAATCATAGACAAAAAATAAGATTAATGGCCCATAAATTCATAGATATTTAAATGATTTCATTCATTTAAAATCACGATATGCATACGATAAAGATACATGAGATCTCATGCTTATATAAAGTCTGAAACCACAAATGTTATGAGCTCCTGGAATAACTCTATGCGAGATTCAAAAATATCACAGATTGATGTTCAAGTTTGAATAAAATGCTTGCCTATTGCAAAACATAATGTTGTTGATACTAAATCATTAAAAGAAATGCATTTATCCAAATGGACTGGGATGGGGCTCCCATGGACCAAATAAAATAGTAGCGATAACTTGGAAGAAAAGGAGAAATACAATCAGGGATCGACTTTATAAATGAAAAATACACCAACAAAGTTGGATGATTAAATACTGGGACGAAAGAAGAGAAATGCTTCAAAAGAAATGCACTCACAAAAATAGCATAGGAATGGTGGATTTTTAGATGTCTCTTTCTCTCTGATATCAGTTTGGCGTCGGGATATTCACATATATATATCTGAACCTTTCTGGTATAACCACTTTTTGGTAGTTATTCTCGATTAACTATTTGTGTTAACAATCATCTGTGCCACTCTTCAATGTACTCCTCCATTGATGGAACCGCAATGTCTTACTTAGCCTAGAGTCAAAATATTTATTGTTTTGTTTCTTTAAATTCGTAGCACAATTGTTCGAATGGTGCCAAGTGGTCTTCATTATCATTCACGAAAGTAACTAACCACCATTTAATTTATTCTTCTCGAAAATCAGTGAGGTTGTCATACTCACTGGCCCATGAAGATTTAGTTATGCTCAATTATGTCTCCAATTTCTCCTTAGATATAAGCATGGACTCAGTTACTGGTTGTGGGCCCTCGAACATGGTGATCTGTTGTGAAAGGTTCCTTAAAGTTGTATTGACTTCCCAAGCTTCTGAAATAATATTAAGTTGCTTATTAATGTTTTCTGCAACATATAATCTTACTCTGCTCGGTAACTTGGTGGCCTTCTTTACCCATGTCGATGTCCCTAGTGTACTCTGAGGAATTTGATCTAGAGAAACAATAGTTAATGGTTCTACGAACAAAGGTTTAGGGTTCAATGTGTCCTCAAGTTTGCTTATACTTCTTTTTATTATAATACTTTCTAACTCATGCTCTAAAATAGAATGAGCAAGAGCATCTCCAGTGGTGATATGCAATTTGATTATTCCCAAGGGTTCGACTCCTGAAACATCCACTTTTGAATTCCATTTTTATTTTTTTTTTCTTATTCTAAACGTGGACCTTTTCTATCTACAATTTTATTTCTTCCTTATTATACTAGACATTATGCAGTGTTAAAGAATACTCTTCAAAAATAGTTGGTCCTTCTTAGGCCAACTCCCCTGTTATTCATTGAACTTCAACCATTTGTAATGCTACCCAACTGGATACAATGGCATTGTCAACTTCAATATAAACAATATCTCTTGGCCCTTTAGAATTTTGTGAGCCTTTCTTACTTGAACTTCTCTTCCTTTTAGCTTGTGAAACAACATGTGTCTTTTCAATGTTATAATGAGGGCAATCATCTTCATCGTCTCCTCCAGCATGCCCTTCATTATTCTCTTCTCTTCTTACATTTTACTCTTGTTTCTTCTATGCAAAGGAAGAAATCCTACGTGGATGGGGGTTCGAAGAAGATTGCACATTAGTTGCATTTTTCCCTTCTTGCCTTGTTATGGTCTATTGACGTTGAGTATTTGAACTAATATCAATGGCCAGATCATCATTGCATATTTGATTTTCTTTCTTCTTAGGAGTATTTAGGTCGTTATTGTCAAACCCTTTTGAAAACATTGATACACCTCATGGATTCCAAATGTTCAGAAAATAAACCTTCAAGGTCAAACCTTTGAGGAGTTATGATTCCTTTAGGTTAAATGCATTAAGCATTTCATAAAATTCTATTAAATGGGAGGAACTTCTTATTGTTACGTTGGCTACATTAAATGGTAGGGAAATGAATTTTCTCTTTCTCTTTTTATCAAAAATGGTGAACCATGTTTTGTACTGCCTACATACTTTGGCAACAAAGTATTGATCACAAACAAATGTAGGGAGAAGAAATGGGATTCCCTCATATCCATACAACCTAATGTAAGTATGGTCTTCTTTGTACACACAAACTCCTTTTCCCTTGAGAAAATCCTTTGCCCCTTGATTTATCCTTGGTGGTGTTGCTCTGGTCAACATTTTTTTCATGTGGAATAAAGCACAGGAAACCCATTGAGTACTTCCCCACATTTTGTGGATGGTAAACGGGGTAAACCTTCCACCCTAATTACATGGCCTCGCCCCAAGGGAATCAAGAGAGTCGAACCAGTGACCAACAACAAGCATGAAAACTCACATCTGGATCTAGACCAAGTGAGCTAACCCTCGGAGCTTATTGATCTGGTCAACATGTATTTAAACTCTTTAAGAAATTTATCCTGAATAAGGCAGAATTGGAATGGTGTCTTATGCTTCCAAAGGACTAGGTATTGGAATTGGACATGTTCGCTTTCATCATTTAAATTACCCCTCAAGGTAAATCCTTCAAATATATTACAATAAGAAACCATTGGGACCAAATATGCAGTCATGAAAAATCTTTGAGTTTTCGAGTAATTGGCAAGCTGGTAGGAAATTTCGTTCAAGATTACCTGGGCCCAATCAAACATAGCTTCTTTTCGAAAGGAAAAATACAATACATATAAAAATGACCTGGGAATGTGAGATGTAGAATCTCGTCCCATCAAACGTGTGAATAGACATGAAAAATATCAATATGTCTCTACCAACATAGATATATCAATGGATAAAATATCAATCGACATTTCTGTTGATGGAGCCATGAAGTCTTTCAACAAATTCACCCCACCACCCTAGGAATCCATGAAAGAATCATCGTCTTGAAGCTTGAGAGTTTTGTTGGAGTTAGGCAATCAAAGCATCCTTTTGAAAACTTTGGGAGTTAGTAGGATCAGGTTCTTTCGTTCCATTGCTACTCAAATATTTTTACTTTTTGAATCAAACCGACAAGCACACCATGAAACTATCTCCTTAAGATCAAAAACTTCAAGCATGCAACCAACATTCACTAGGCCAATCATCCAAATCATGTTCTTAAGCTTCTACTCAAGAGTTAGGCTCAATAACCACAAATATGTAGTTTACCAATGGAAGTCCTTGTCTTGGTTCATGAGGGAATTGACACTATATCCTCAAAAGGGATATTTTCTTATTCTAGTTTATATGCTTCTTATTCTTCCATTGCACTTTGATATACATGACACTATTATTTATGAATTATGGGGCTTGAGATGTTTAAAGGCTAAGTTCATGAATAACATTTAATAAAACATCATGTGCAATTTCCTTCAAGACATGCGCAAACCATAAATGGAATTTATTTTGAAAAGCAAGTGCTTCATTGGAAAACAAGATAATCAATCCACATTAACCCTGAATTACCACCTTTTTCCTTGTGAATTAGAACTATTAATGAAACATAAATGACCCTCGAAAAGTGTGCAAGGTGCATAATAATCCAATGAGAATTTCACTAAGTATGGAACAGGGGTAGAGAGGGATCGGTTCTTTAAAGGTTTAGTTGTGTGGAAGTGCAGGGGGATTGATGTGTGTGGGGAGAAAAATATGCAAGGTTCTTAACACAATAGTTTTGTGGAAGTATAAGTGTGTAGAGGTGAGGGTTGTGTGGAAGCCAGGATGTGTAGAGGAGTAGAGTGTGTGGGGGATAAGGCATGCAAATATTTCTACACAACTATAACCATCGAACAATTAAGTAAATAACAGACATTTTGGAGTACGTCGGGTGTATTATGGAGTAGGTTTAAGTGCGGAACAACAGAGTGTGCGGAGACAAGATTTTTGCGAAGAAAAGGGTGGTGTTAGGTTCTCCGTACAAAAAAAAAAAGCTAAAAAATAACCCAAGTGTTGGCCTATGCGAAACACGACCTGTGTGGGGAAAGGTTTTGTGTGGAATGTGGGGAAATGGTTTTGAAAAATAGAATCTCCACATAGCATAAGGAATCTTGCACAAGTCATAAAAATGACCAAGTATTGTAAACATTTGAATTTTTTTCCAACATCTAATAAAACTATAGACACGTTGTGGACTATGAAATGGAAAGGAAAAGGGTGGGGAAGTGCTTTATACATGGATAAACTTGTAAATCAAAGGTGATACATGAAAATGGATCAACAATACAACATATTATCCTCTCTAGGTGTATTACACTTCTCTTCCACAACACATCATCAATCAAGACTCTATAATGTAATCACGGGGGCTTCACCTTGTTAATCAATATCTTATCATGTTCATTCATAATGGGGGTTTTTTAATTGTGAAAAATAGAGTCAATGTATTGTAGGTATTAAGGAGGGGATGTGGGGTATCAGGGGGTTTATAAGTATTTAGGGTTATAAAAAAAGTTATCTAGTAAAAATAGGGGTTTCTTTTATTGGAAAGATGTATTGGGAGGGGGGTTCAACAAAAGAATATTTGGAGGTATTTATCAATATTTGTTGAAATTAGGGGTATTCTTTAATATCCCACGAATGCAGGTGTTATGTAACGAGTTCACTGAGTGGAGACCCTGTGAATGTAATAGGATTAAGCTCACATGCAATTTTATCCATTGGTAGGGAGATGCTCATTAGATAATTTAAAAGATTTGAAACCAATTGTAGTGATATTATAGTCCAAACTATTAAAGTGTTTGTTGTTACGACTTTTCCAAAATATGGATATTAATAAATCCATTTATCTTTCTTGATGTCCATGACAGTTGAACTAATAAATTGTATCATGGTAATGGGAAGTGTGTGAATACATTTAGAAAGCTCTTATATAATAGCACATTCATCCAACTTATTTATTTATAATATTTCCATCTATCATACAAAGACCTTAACTTTTCCATGAAATTTTTATATTCTATTGATTGTGAATCCATTTTGCAGGAGACCCTACCATTATATCATCCTCTTTCACGCATCCTTTGTGTATTACAACAAGATCAAACTAATTTAATGTAATTATAGTTGCAATTAGTTAACTTCATATATTATTGTACGACCTTTGCATATTGCTAGCATTATTTACAACATTACTAACAAGTGAGGGACAATGTATATGTCAAACTTAGATGCCTTGTTTACAATTTTATTATGGATGTATTTCCATGGCATTATTCAACCAATATATGTTGGATTGCCTTAAATATTGTCTTCTAAATGTAATATTCATCTAATGTTTCTCTACTTTACACTTCGTACTTTCCCTCGACTCCCTCAATGAATGAGTTTGTAATCGATCATGTGATTATGTGTGTATATTTCTATGTTCTCGAAGAACTAATCTTATATTGTGTTAAAAAATATATTGAAAAATCATTATGTGCTAAAAAACACTACATGCTTCATATCCATGTTTTCACCTTACATGGATTATATTATTTTATATTGTATATTTTGGGCATTTAAGTCATTTAGTGGCTTGAGACAGGGGTGTCCCTAATCACCCCTACTTGTCCTTATGGTGGTTCAAGATTTGAGTAGGGAAGTAATGGAAGCTAAAAGGGTTGGCAATTTTCAAGGGATAAGGATAAGCTTTGTGTTATTAGCTCATTTGTTATTTATATATGACAAATTATTGTTTTAGACTAGTTTTTAAAGGGAGGCAAGGAAGTTACAAGAGATCTTGAATATCTTTTGTTCAGCAATTGGGATGGAGGTGAATCCACAAAAATATGCATTTAACTTCAATGGATTTAGAGAGTAGGTGCACAGGTTAAGCACATTATTTCCTTTAAGAATTTTTTACTTGTAGGATAGATTCAAATACTTAGGCTTATACTTAAGCATATTGGATATGGGAAAAGAGATCGGGGTGGCTATTAGAAAGGATAGAGAGTAGGATTCTTCACCTGTGTAATAGATGGCTCTCCATAGGGGGGAGATTAACTCTTCTTAAGTCTGTGTTGGAAGTCAATATTGTGTATTTGCATTCCCTTGCATTTTAGAGAGGGTTAGGAAGATGTGTTTTAATTTCTTATCAGGAGGAAAAAGTGTTAACAAAGGGATCCATTTGAATAAGTGGTTGGATATAGCTAAGCCTAAAGAAATGGATACATGGGGCTTAAAACACATCCATTTATTCATAAAAACTCCATTTGTCAAAATCCTATGGAATCTATTGACTAAAAAAGGTTATGTGGAAGAAGGTGATTGAGTCGAAGTACATTGTGCCTAGTTCTTTTTTAGATTGGTTTTGAAGATGTAGAAAGAGTGTAAAAAATGTCTCAAATCAATGGAAAGCATTGGTTATTACTTATCCTTTAATAGGGAATAATTTGGTCTAGAAGATAGGGATCGGAGAGTAGGTGTTGATCTTATTTCAAAATGTGGTGAAGCAATTTTATTAAATCTTGAATTAATAGTACAACTACAACAAGATGACATTTATTATTTAAAACAAGTAGAGGGGCCTAATACTACTATTTTATGGAATCAAGGATGGAGAACAACTCATTCAATGGGATTAAAAGGTGAATGGTTAGAAAGTTGAAACATGTTTGTCGTAGAGTTAAAAAGGGAGCATATTAGATTGAAGGATGAGGTAGACTCCTTGGCATGGGAAAAAAATAGTGTTATAGGTGTGTATATTGCTCACTTAGGCTACAACAATATGATCTATCTTGAAGCTTAAGAAAAGATTTGGTGGTGGTCAAAGTGATGTAGCCAATAAACTTGGATTCATTCACAAGGTCTAAAAACCATGCACACACACGAGAATGGAAAATAACTATCTTTTATTCCTTCTCCATCCTAACTATTACAATGGAAGTTTTCAACCCCTTATAACTATTATCTGAGATTTTCGAAAACAACTAATTTTAGGAAATTCTTGCATGACTCTAAAATTGACTAATAACTAAGAGCTAACTAGAGTGACACTATTTGTCAACTCACTTTTCTGATTAGGTTCATAAACTAAGAGATAACTGATAATTCAAAATTCAAAAATTCTCGTAAAAACACTAAAACTCAATTTGAGGCCTTGTATGAAGGAATTTGGCCCCGAAAAATTATCAAAATGATGTATGATCTAAAGGATTAGATTGTCACGGAAGTGAACTCTTTAAGACGCAACTCCCTATAAAATTTCAGCCCAAACGGATAACTGAGTCAAAAGTTATGACCCTTAGAAATCCTTGCATCATTCTCATCTAGTTGAAAAGAATGCAGCTCCTGCACGTTTCTGTCTTCAAATTGTTGCCATTTAACGGGATCTAGATTTAGCAAGTCCCCCTCTGTAATCCATGTACTCTATGTTGGTGCTACGCCTTCCCACTGGACCAGATATCAGTTGTATTGGCCTTGTCGAGTATCAAAGGGTCTTCTTATATAAATTATGTGCAATATTTTCTTTTTTCTTGCTCGAAATGACCTATTTCTAATCCACGTCTGGCTCACTGTCATCACCCAGATCATCCCCATGGAAGGTATGCAAATCATAAACGTTAAACATAGGGGAAATATAGATATCATCTAGTAAATCAATGTTATACGCATTGTCGTTAATTTTCTTGAGAATCTTGCAAGGACCAATTTTATTTTACTTCAATTTGTGGTAGGTTCCTCTAGGAAGCCGCTCTTTCCATAAATAAACCATCACCAAATCACCTTCACTGAATACCTAGTATTGTCAATGAGAATCTTTTATAAAAAAATTATGTTCATTATTGGCCTGTAGTTTTTGTCTCACCTGTTGCTGCAACTATTGAATGTGTTTTGCAAATGCTTCCTTGTCATCATTGATCCTATCCCCAAGTGGTAGATGCACCAAATCTAGGACACCCATATGATTTCTACCATAAACAACCTGAAATGGTGATTTACTTGTAGATCTATTCACTTAACTATTGTAGGAAAATTCTGCTTCAGGTAAATCCAAATCCCACTGCTTGGGCTTCTCTCCAACAATGCTTCGTAATAGGTTTCCCAAACTCTGATTTAATACCTCGGTTTGTCCATCTGTTTGGGGGTGATAAACATTGTTGAACTGTAATTTAGTCCCCATTTTCTTCCACAAAGTCTACGAAAAGTGAACCAAGAACCGAGTATCTCTATCAGAGGTAATAGTTTTTGGAACCCCATGCAATCTAACAATTTCTGAAGAAAATAAAACAATTATGCCACCCTCGATGCATCACTAGTTTTCTTGCAGGCAACGAAATGAGCCATTTTAGAGAACCTATCAACAACCATAAAAATAGAATCATTACCTCGCTATGTGTTTGGGAGCCCCAACATAAAATCCATGCTCAAATTTGTCCATGGGCATGTGAGCACTGGTAATGGCATGTACAACCCTGTGTTATGGGGGTGTCCTTTAGCCATTTGATAAATCCTACACCATGCCACATACCTGGTTAAATCCGTTTTCATCTTCTGCTAGTAATATTTATCTTCGATTAAGGCTAGCATCTTATCCTTTCCAAAATGTCCTGCCAAACCACTACTGTGAAGTTCTTTGATAATATTTTCCCTCATTGAACCGATTGGAATGCATAGTTATTTTCCTTTGAAGAGGTAGCCATCTTGCATCAACTATTCATCCTGAGTAAGATCCATGTTCCCAACAACTGGATTCTTCAACTGTTCCATAATATCCTGAAAATTGTTATCAGACGCACAAAGATCTTTTCATGCAACAAACCCAATTACTTGATTTTCCATGTTTTTCAAAAGAACAGTGCACCGACTCAAAGCATGTACAACTTGATTTTGTCATCCTGATTTGTGCTTTAGAACAAAGGTGTAGCCTTGTAAGAAAGAGAGCCATTTTGCATGTCTATTGTTCAATTTATTTTGGGTGTTTACATATTTTAATGCAATGTGATCGGTAAATAACACAAACTCTTTCGGCACTAAATAATGCCTCCAATGTCGCAATGCTTTCACAATTGCATAAAATTTTATATCATAACTGGAGTAGTTATTTCTTACCTCATTCAACTTTTCACTAAAGAATGCAATTGGTCTACCTGTTTGGCTAAGTACAACTCCAATGACTACAGGTGAAGCATCACAGTCTACCTCAAACAATTTATCAAAATCTGTAAGGCTAATATGGGTGCCTCGGTTACCTTCTTCTTTAGAAATTTAAAACTTTCCTCAGCCTCATTAGTCCACATGAATCTCTTGCCTTTGGTGCAATCTGTTACAAGTGCTACAATACTGCTAAAATTTTGAATAAATTTTCGGTAAAAGATGGCCATCCCATGAAAACTTCTTACCTTTGTTATGCTCCTAGGACCAGGCCACTCCAAAATTGCTCTGACCTTCTCTGAATCCATCTTTAATCCTTAAATACAAATCCCATAAATACCATGAAAAATCCCATAAATACCAAAAATTCTTGCAGGAACCTACATTTCTTCAGGTTTGCATAAAGTTGATGTTTTCTCAATGCATATAATATCATTTTTAAATGTTGCAAGTGATCTACTTTGTTGTTACTGAAAACTAGGATGTCATCAAAATAAACGACAACAAACTTACCAATATAATAACAAATCATAGTATTCATCAACCGTATGAAAGTAATAGGTGCATTGGACAACCCCAATGGCATCACCATCCATTCATATAGTCCATCCCTGGTCTTGAAGGCAGTTTTCCATTCATCCCCTTCGTGAATCCAGATCTAGTGGTATCCACTTCGCAAATCAATCTTACTAAAACATTTATCTCTGACTAGCACATCCATCATGTTGTCCAAGCGCGATATAGGAAATCGATATTTGATGGTAATTTTATTGATTTCTCTGCTATCTGTGCACATCCTCCACGTATTATCCTTTTTTGGAGTCAACAATGCCGGTACAACACAGGGACTCATGCTTTCTCTTACCAAACCTTTCTTTATAAGTTTTTTGACTTGTGAGTTGAGCTTTGCATGTTTTGTAGGACTCATTCTATAGGTTGTGTGATTAGGTAAAGATGATCCTGGGATTAGATCAATGTGATGTTGAATATCCCTCTTTGGTGGAAGACCATCAAGTAGTTCATTAGGGATAACATCAACATATTATTCTAGCAACTTGGTCACTTCAGTAGGAAATGGTACATCTTCCACGACTCCTTTTTGCACTATTAATGCATAGAAGAATCTTGTTGCCTTCATCTCCTTAACAAAATCTCTTTCTGACAACATATTCTCAATTTCCCCCTCATCCTTAAGGGGCAATAAGATAACTTCCAATCCATCCCTCCAAAAGGTGTAGGTATTCTTTCCTCCATCATGCATGACTTTTCTGTCATATTGTCAAGGCCTTCCCAATAACATATGACATGCATCCATCGGAATGAAATCAAACCATAATTCATCTTTATAAGTCTTACCCATGGAAAACTTGATCAAACATCTTTTATTAATGGTGACTTCATTCCCCTTTTTGAACCATGCAATTCGGTAAGGATGGGGACGTGTTTCACAGTGTAATTTCAACTTATCTACCATCTCTTTGGAAACCATATTCTCACAACTACCATTATCAACAATAACTTGACATACATATTTGTCTAAAGCCAAGAATCTTCATTGTCGTTACTCTACGTTTGATCTTTTTCAGGAATCACCATTATCCTTTGTATCATGAGACTCTCCCCCATATTAAGCGAGACTTCAAATTCAGCTTCTTCTTCTTCATTCTCAACTTGGACCAAGTTTAAACTAGGTTGTTGTCCTTGATTTGGCTCTTTCATGTTATAATTTGGGCATTCAAATGCTCGATGACCCTCTACACCACACCTGAAACACACATAAGGTCCTCCTCTGCCACCACTGTAACCTCTACCTCTCTGAAATCCTCTTCCTTGTGACTAATTCAGGTTACCTTGTCTATTATATTTTTCTTTCTCAACTCCTTGGGATGATTCACCTCTGCCATAGTTAAAACCACCCCATGAGGAAGACGATGTACCCCTCCTTGTTCCTCTATTCCTCTGAGAAAATTTATGGTTTTGCTTTTCCTTGGCCTTTAAGGCTAATTGGTATGCCTCTTCCATGTTGTGAACCCTATGCATGTTCAATTCATATTGAATAGAAAATTTTAAATAATTTGCATACCTTGCAGCCAGTTTCTCATCAGTTTCCTAGTGATCCACACAAACTGACAACTGATAAAACTTGTTTGTGAGTTCGTCGATGGTGGAAAAGTTTTGCTTCAAGTTTTGAAATTTACGAAAAAGGGTATGGGCATAGTCCAAAGGCAAAAAAGATTCTCGCAATTTTTTTCCATCTTGCTCCAAGTCCTAATTTTGTCTTTTCCTTTTTTTCCCTTGTCGTTCTGCTCATGATCCCACCATATCATGGTGTGACCCTTCAACTTGGTTCATGCAAATTTCACCTTCTTTTCTTCTATCATCGACTTCCATTCAAAAAAACATTCCACGGAATTAATCCAATCTATTAACTCCTCTGGTTTAAGACTACCTACATATTCTAAAACTTCCATTTTGATCCCATCATTTCTCCCTTCTAGATCCCTGACCATCCTCTCTTCAAAAGTCATACGCTTTAATTGTTCTTCTTCATGTTATGTATGTTGATCTACATCTCCTCATCAAACACTTCTCTTTGTTTTATTCTTTGACTAGCAAACACGTTTATAAGATTTTATATGTGCCTTTGGAGGTTTTTCATATCTTTGTGCATCTTAGCAAGATACCCTGCTCTTCCTCTTCCCCTCCCAGCCATCTTCCTACTCTGATACCAAATGATGTAGCCAATAAACTTGGATTCATTCACAAGGTCTAAAAACCATGCAAACGCATGAGAATGGAAAATAACTCTATTGTATTACTTCTCCATCCTAACTATTACAATGGAAGTTCAACCCCTTATAACTACTCTCTGAGATTTTCAAAAACAACTAATTTTAGAAGAAGAAAAAAACGACTAATTTTAGGAAATTCTCGCATGACTCTATAATTGATCAATAACTAAGAGCCAACTAGAGCAACACTATTTGTCAACTCGCTTTTCTGATTAAGTTCATAAACTAAGAGATAACTGATAATTAAAATTTTAAAAATTCCCATAAAAACACTAAAACCCCAATTTGAGGCCTTATATGAAGGAATTTGGCCCCAAAAAAGTATTGAAACGATGTCCTCTTTGTAGGATTAGATTGGAACGACAGTGAACTCATCGAGACGTGACTCCCTGTAAAATTTCAACCCAAATGGATAATCGGGTCAAAAGTTACGACCCTCAAAAATCCTTGCATCATAAAGGTATGGAAAATTAAGGACCCAAAGAAATCCAAAATTTTATTGTGGTTGGCTATTAGAAATAGGGTGTTAACATGGGATTTGTTACCAAAAAGGGGAAAACAGGGGCTAAGCATAAGTTATTTATGAAAAGGAAAAGAAGAGAATGACACTCATCTAGTCATTTTATATCTTTATTCTCGGTGGATTTAGAAGGATGCATAATAATTGGCAGGGATCTTGAATGTCTAGAATGGTGTTACTGTGGAGTAGAGTTTGAGAAAGTGGTTTAGAAAGAAAGAGTTAAAGGTTTTTAGAGCTCTTCCATGCTTCATTTTTTAGGGTATTTGGTTGGCCCAAAATGTTTTATTATTTGATAATAGACATTTGCCAACTTTTCAAGTGTACTCTCAAGTTTATGTTTCATTTCATGGATACGAGATGGAGATTAAAGAAATGCCCCCAAAACAAATTAGTGATTTGATGATTGGAAATTCTTATGCATGGGGATTTTTTGATGGGGCAAAAGAAGGCCATCCTAATTTTTGCATCTCTAGGGTATACTTTGTTATCTATGATAGGGACTTTATCAAGTTCAGGGCAATGTTAGGCCTTGGTTCCAACAATCTAACTGAATTGATGGCTCTATGATGCTTATTAAGATTAGATACAGAGAAAGGGGTCATGAAATTGTAAGCGTTTAAAGACTAATCTTTAGTCATTAATTAGATGAAAGGAAATCTACATATTCAAAATGTCTCTCTAAGACCTTTCATATGCCTCTTTATTTGATTATATCTCCTTCGTGCATGTATTTAGGGAATTAAATTCATAGGCATATGTTCTTTTACAGGGCAACATATTGAAGTTGGCATGTATTTAGGGAATTAAATACATAGGCATGTGTTCTTTCAAAGGAGGGAAACATATTGAAGTTGGGATCATAGTTGGAGGAATCTTTTAATGGAGTTTTGTCCTTGTCATGTAAATCACTTTAGTTTTTATTTTTATAACTTAACGATATTTATTGTTTTGGTTTATGTGGTGGACAATCATGATATGAGAATTGTTTAAGGAATCTTCTGATGGAGTTTTGTCCTTGTCATGTAAATCACTTTAGTTTTTGTTTTTATAACTAAATGATATTTATTGTTTTGGTTTATGTGGTGGACAATCATGATATGAGAATTGTTTAAGGTCTCTTTTTTGTTTGAATAAAGTCATTTATTTGGGTTAAACTTTTGTATGGCATTTGATGTATTGGATACAGTCTGTAAGTGATAAGAGATCGGTTTAGATGAGTCATAAAAAGGTCACAACCAAACCAAATATCAAATCGGTGTATGAGACCTCCTTGTTTGTGGGACAAGGGACCTCCTTCGCGCAGTGATTTGGTTGCTAAAGTCTACGAAGGTATACATACCCTACCCCCCTCTAGATTTAAACATGTAACCTCCAAGGAGGAAACACGTGTTCTTAACCATTAGACCCACTCAGATTGTATTATAATACCGATTCTATCAACATACTCTTACCACTCTTAAAACAATTCTTAATTATAAAGTAATTAACATACTAATTTTTTTACATTGTAATTGTGAAAAAATCATATAATTTTGTTAAAAAGGAATTTCAACCATCAAATAACATTTAACATTTTTCCTCTCTTTATCTTATCTTATTAGTCCCTGCCCTTCGAGCTGGTAGGGACTTATAATAATCGGTTCTCTACCGATCTATTAATCTGGCACTAAAACCAACACATTTAACGTAAAGTTTTTGCTAATTCATAAATTTGTGGAATTGTATTTCATATTTTACCATAAGTTTTCAATTTGACATCTTATTTGGACTCATATCGAGGCAATATGAGGCAAAGTTAGGATAAAGTTCCACATAATTTAACTAGTTTGAATGTAAACTTAGGAACTCAGATTCAAGATGAAGTAATGCTAACTTTCAAGTTAGCATTATTTCCATAACATTAAATGTTTTCCATGCATAGTCCATAGCTAATATAAGTTAGGTACATCTCCTCGTGGCAATGGCTTCACAGGTGTTGCAATCTTCACCAGGTGTGATCTTGAGCTTCACCAGGTGTTACTACCGATTGTTATAATTATGCCTACAATACAACCGATTTTTGTGACCTTGCCCATGCATGTGACACTCACCTCGCTCAGTGCCAGTACTAGCTTCCCTGCTAGCTTCTATGGTAGTTCTGAATTTCCTCTTCAACTTCACATTATAAAGCTTTCCTCTTCAACTTCACGTTATAAAGCTTTCCTCTTCAGCCTCACGCTACCGATTTATGTGACCTATCCCGTGCCTGTGACCATCACCTAGCTCAGTGCTAGTACTAGCTTCTATGGCAGCCCTGGCTTTCCTCTTCAGCTTCATGTTATAAAGCTTTCCTCTTCAGCTTCACATTATAAAGACTCAAGGCTCTCTTGCCTGCCAGTTTATAGGAAGGATCATGTGCCATCAACCGCAGGTGCCATCAAGCGCAGATTGAGTTCCTTATCTATTTCCTGGAGAATTGGCAAGCTTGAGCAAGCAATGATTATATGAATTCACCTCAAGTTCACGGTCGTCGTTTCCTTTGCAATCGTCTCCAAATTTATGGTGAACCGGCCTCTGCTTACAGAAACCACTGGAGGCAGAGCCACTTCTACCCACGGAGAAGTGTAACCCATTAATGTTGTCTTCACCATTAAAATGTTGTTTCCTTCTTCTGTTTATTCTCCCCGACTTCTATAAACAATGAATTCTTCTAGATGGCGGATATTCAATCTACCCCTATGTTCTTGCAAGACAGATTTGAACCCGAGGGCAACTGACCGTGAACGTAATTAAAATGGAAGAACAAATGAGTCAATTTGCATTTGTTCTCAAAAACAAATCAGCATCCATCTTTGGTTTGATTTGGCGCAGAGTCTTGTCGATTGTAGCTGCCCACATCTAGCTAGTCTTGATAGTATGGTAAACCTCTAACGGTCTATCTCCTACCAAGAACTTGGTCTATCTCCAAGAAACAAAGAAAGCATTCTCCCGATGAGAAATTGGTCTATCTCCAGGCAATGAAGAAAGCAGATATTCGCACAACACATAGGTGTATGGTTCCTGGTGAGAGCGGATCGATATCAATGGAACTTGGTATCTACACTTAAAATTTGTAAATGCATGTATGGTTCCTGGTGAGAGCATATTGATATCAATGGAACTTGGTATCTACACTTAAATTTGTAAATGTGTGAAAGGAGGATTATATACATGCACATCTTTCAAATCATGAGCCATTTAGCTACGGGAAAACACCTAGTTGTTATCAAAATAATGAGCATTGTTGTCAGCTGTCATTTTATCTGAATGCACAATGTTGTCAGTTTATCTCAATGGGCATAATTAAAATACAAAATAAAAAATTTGCAATGTCTACATTGGCCATTCTTTTATAATAACTCTCTAAGTCTCATCGGTTCACTTAGTTATAATAAAAGAAGCATTTTTAATACTTGTGTACATGTTTCCACAATTACTGCATTAATTCCTATTAAACCAACATTGTATATACACAAAGGACTACAAGAACATTTTAGAATTGAGAAAGGGCTCTTACAACAACCATAGAGATTGTTAGTCTCATCTATGAATCTCTTACATTCTTCTTCTTTGGTCACATCCGCAGCAATCACATGAACGTTTTTAGCACCCACAATCTGTGATAAGAAGGCTACTATCATGGGAGGCAACGCCAAATTAAGCACGCACTGCATCAAATACATCTTGATATTATGTTATTTTTTCTACAATGAAACTCAACTGAAGCTAGAACTATGATTGTTTCGCGCAATGGAAAACCTGTAAAATGTTTAGCGCAATGGAAAACCTGTAAAACAAACATAGTGTTTATATTGAATTGCACAAAGTCGTAGACCTATTAGGCCATGCACGGTCTCTGTTGTCTTCAGTACGCGTGTTGGGGGAGGGATAAGCAGAGATCCACGTAGCTTCTTTGAGAATTTTTGATCTGCCATATTTTCTCTCATCACTTCAATTTATGGTAAATCAAAACAAATTTAAATCTTCATGACTATATTCCTTTCTCATCAAAACGGTCGAGAGTTTTATTTTTCTCACGTCAGGGGTGGACTGTAAATGGCTATAAAACGCACTAAAACGGTCATTGATGCGGTTTTCAATATTTGTAGATGTGTCGCTTCTTCTCTAACCTAATCTGCAGCTTTCTCTTTGACTGAAAAACATTAAGTTAAAGTCTTCCTTAATTACATCCTGGCCGCCCCTAAAACTTCCTCCTATGGGATAATGCCAATTCTCTTTGATAGGGCCTTCAAAAGAAATACTATTTAATTTAAATTAAAATTTAGTATTAACTTGTATGAGGCAGAATTATTTGTAATGGTTAAAAGTTCATTGAACAAGATAACAATCATGAATTATCAACCCTTTATGCATTTCAATACTTGAATGATTTTGAAATTCATCATAATTAGCATGTCATGAGCGACGAAACCTAGTGATTCACTGGATGTACCAATCCTCCTTCTCGACACCGGATAGGGACATGACACGACGTTACTTCTTTCCTGAGTATCAGATTTGCAAGCATCCATGTGTAGTGAACCAATACCCCCTTGCTTCGGTCTTCCACCTCCATAGAGCGCATTCTCCCGATCGTCGGTAAACTAAACTATAGTTGTCCATTGTTACGAACGAATCCCCTCGGGCTTCTTTGGTGGTAGCCATATAGGGTTTAGCATGTCATGATATATGCAACTATAAGGCTAAAGTTTCAATCTCCTCAATCAAGCATAAAAGGTATGTTGAAATATGCAAAATTCGAATCACATTTTCGTTCTCTCAACCAACGAGATTGTTCAACAAATTCCAATTAAAAAGGCCTATGCAACAAATAACTGAAATTGATAAATCCAAATATATTGGCCATTATCCAATCTGACTGTCGTGCTATTGTTATATTTTTCGAAATGACATATCAAATTAGCTTTCAAAACAATATATGATATACTTGGCTATTATCAGCTTCCTCCTTCCATTTTATATCTCTGCAAGTGGTTGTATCTACAAAACACGCACACGTGCTTGAACATAGACTTGAGTTTTTTAATTCTTCATGTTGCCAATGTTTCCAATATTTTTAGTTCAACCCCAAAGACAGGGACTTGTTTCCTTTGCAACTCCCCTTGTTTATCTTATCTTTATCAACTTAGAATATTACTTCAACCACAATACAATACAAATGGATTCAATATTTATAATTTTACTTCCACCACAATACAAATGGGTTTAATGTTCTGATTATTACCTCTACTTTATCATAAATCATATAAATATTTATATCTTCCCCTTTCCCTATCATGATGTTTGAAATCATATAAATAGTTATCTTCCCCTTTCTTGTCATGAGTGCATGATGTTTGAATGAATCGGCTCTTTAATAAAAAAAAATCTCAAATGGGAAACTTGGAAAAGCGTAGAGATTGTAAGATTCCTAGTAAAAGAATAGAATATCAAACAAAATCACATTAAAGTTACAAAACTCAGGGTATATTTCTATGATAAAAGAGTATCAACCATTCATAATGCTTGAAATTCGAAGTTTTTTTAAGAGAATTTTTTATATTTGATATAAAAATGAAATTTGAAAACAAAGTTTGTAAATTTGTTTTGTATAAAACAAAAATTATAAGGAAAATAATAATTTATTTATACATGTTCACACTTAAAAAAAAATATCACCTTCAATATTTTTCTTGGGCTATTTGAAATTTTTTAATTAAGAGTTATTTTGGTTTTTTATTAAACACTTTTTAATATTTATATCTAATTTATTAGTACCTATGGAGTAGGGAATATAGTTTTCGCTGTGTGTCAAAATTACTTGATATAGTACTAATTTGGTTTAATATTTAAAAATCTCATAAAAATTATAAGAAATTATATATTAAATGTAATAATTTTAAATTAGATTTTTTTTTAATTTTTGAAATTGATAATACTTTGGATGTTTTGATGTAATTCTGATTTATAGAATAATTATTAGATATAATAATAATTTTAAAAATAAAATTTATGAAAAAAAATAAGGATTGCCACCTAGCAATGAGAATAGTAGTGTGAAGAGTAACATATATTTCATTTATTGAAGGATAAGGATATGTATGAAACTTGTCTTGAAAGTGGAGGGGACATGCTTATTGTTAAAAAAATAATAATAAATAGTAAAAAATTAAATAAAACCCAAAAAATTGTCATTTTTTTCCATATAAAATTTCACATTATATTTATATAAAAATATAAATTATTCTCTTAACAGTGGTTACATCAAAGATAAACTTGATTATCATGGATTGTCTCAACAAAAAACAGAGAGTTATTTAAATCCTCGACATTACATTTGTCATCTCCAAGATGCCCCAAAAAAGAATATATCCAAGAGTACATATAGAACTCGTTCTATGACCACACATAGAGAATTACCCAAAACAAACAAAAAAACTTAGATATCATCCCCTATTGTCATCAAATATAGATTTAAAAACAAAGTGGGTCCCTCGTGACCATCTTCCCATAGATTGTATGTTGTGTTCCCATGTTGCTTTTGAAAAGCCTGTTTTGATAAACAGTCAGCCTCTTGGTTATCTTCTTTGTAAATATGGGAAAAAGTTATAGTCCTGAAGAGCTTGATGAGATCTGAAATCCTATCCTTCCAGCAGTCCAAAGTGACTACCTGTAATGCGCCTTTCTTGTTTAGCCAATCAATGACTGTTTTGGAGTCTCCATGTACTACTAAATTTGTGATTGAAATCCGAGATGTCGGTGTTAATGAAGCCCAAACCCCTAGAAGTTTTGCCCTGGTATTTTTTCTTTGACCACAATTTAAAGTCCATTTGTAGGTTGAATGTTCATTGATCTTTATCACCCCACCTACACCACTTTGAAGGCCATTTTGTTAGGCTTCCCCGTCAAACCACCCAATTGTTGTATGTTCAGATGGTGCATAAATTTTGGTTCTGGGAATTTGTATGTTTTCCTTTTTTTCTGGATCTGCCCACAACTCCTAAAGATTGGTAAACCACCTTCTATATGGAGGGATTCCCAGACTCTAAAATGGTCTTGTTTCGTTCTAACCAGATATACCAGCTAACAAAGGCTGGCAAGGTTAGACACAATTGATTCTGGATATTCCAATTTTCAAAGCAATCATTCACCAATAAACCATTACACCCTAGAGAGAGAGTTAGGGCTTTTTAATTCTATCCCAGATTGCAATAGTGAAAGAACGGTTTACCAATAGGTGTTTTACAGTCCCCGATTGTTATTACATAGGTGGCAATAACTTGGCCCAACCCATCCTTCATTTTGAAGGTTTTTCCATGTGAGAATTTTGTTTTCCATTGCAAAGCCCGACAAAGAGTTTCATTTTTTGTGGGTAGTCCCATAACCCCTGTTTTTTCCTCCAGCCTCCAATTGTTCTTTTTCATAATTTTGTAGCTATGGCATTGTATACATTTTAACTATGAGATTTCCCGAGTTATCTCCTCCAGTTCACTTTAACTCATCCAGTCTGTCGGATAGTTGTACCCCTAATCGAATCAATGCTCTTCTAAACATGTTCCATTCTGTAGCTAATTCACCTTCCAGTCCCAGCTCTTCACTTTATAACCATGTCGAGTAGATCGTACCTGGACGTAATTCTCTACTAGCCTGATATAAGTAATGAACATTTCTTTGGTTGAGTAATGCTACCAGTTCTTGAGACAAAATGAAAATTTTTCCCATGCCCAGAATCATATCCTTACCGAGAATTATAGAATGTTCAGATCCCAGACTCCAAACTAACTAGTGTAATATAAGATGTAATGATTTAAGGATATTTCTCCAATTCTGGGAACCCTGAGTCGATACTATAGTAGCAGATCTTAGCCACGTCGTCATTGATCCATAAGGGAGGTACTTGTCCTTTATGACCCGGTGCCAAATGCCATTCTTCATCAAGACTCTCCATAGAGTGTTTGTCAACAACACCTTGTAGAAACAATATATATTTCTCAATCCCCAGCCTCCATATTTTTTTGGTCTCGCTATAGTCTCCCATCTGCATAAGTGATAATTCTGCTTTGACTTGTCGCCTGACCATAAGAAAGAGAAGACCAATTGATGAATCTAATTAAGAACAATAGATGGGATATGTGCCAAAGCCATCCAATAGATCAGTTGGCTCTCTAGAACAAATTTTATAAGCACGTAGTGACCTCCGAGGGAGAACCAACAATTGCACCAGTGATTTATCTGCTTTTCAAATTTTGTAATGAGCCAATACCAGTCCTCGACCTTGTAATTGTCAGGTTTTAAGAAAAAACCCAAATATATGAACCCTTCAGATAGTTCATTGAAATTGAAATGGAAAATTTCTTTTATGTATTCTAGAGTACCCTGTTATACTCCAAAGTGGTGAAAAGTAGATTTTTGAACATTGATCATCAGACCCAGCGCACCACAAAAAACACCTAGAATTCTTTTGATATCCTTCCACTCTTTGATCGAATCTTTTGTCATTATGAGGACATCATCCACGAAGAGTAGATGAAGAATCTTAATTAATCTAGAAACCTTTATCCCGGACAACTTTCCTTATGTCTGGCCTTCTTTTAGAGAAAGACTAAGACCTTCCATCACAAGAATCAACATGAGTGGCGAAAGTGGACAACCCTGTCTTAATCCTCTACCACTCTGGAAAAACTTTGTCGACTCTCCATTAATCAGAATAGCATAGGTTGCAGAGTTTACACAGCCCATGATCCAATTTGTAGTAGGAAGACCAAAACCACATTGTAGAAGTATTAATCGTAAGAAATCCCAGTTTATACAATTGTATGCCTTTTTTAAATCTAACTTCAAAATGATGAATTGTAGCTTTTTTACCTTTATACTGTGAAGGCACTCCTGAGTTGTGCCAATGGCATCTAGAATCTGTATTCCTTTTAGGAATCACGGTTGTTCCTCAGATAAGGATCGGGATAGGATAGGTCCGATCCTTCTTGCTATAATTTTTGCAATGATTTTGTAACACAGATTGCACAGAGAAATCAGGAAAAAATCGTCAAAGGAGTTGGGACTGTTGACTTTTGGTATTAAAGCTATAAAAGTCGAATTGAGTGATCTGATGACCTCACCACATTTCCTTGATTCCTCTACTGCATCCAACAAATCCTTCCCAACTAGGTCGAAGAAGTGTAAGAAGAATTCAATCGTCCACCCGTCGGGCCCTGGACTTTTGATCTTTGAAAAGCCTTTAAGAACCTCAAGTAATTGCTCTCTGGAGCATGGTTTTTCAAGATCAATGACTTCTTCTTCTGTGACTAGTTTAGGATAAAGCCTTATTGTAGCAATCAGATCCTCTATGGTGTTATGACATGTGTACTGAAAGAAAGTGTTGAAGAATCTAGACGCTTCTTCCTTCAAGGCCTCCTGGCATGTGTGAACCATATTGTTTTCGTCCTTTATCTCCCAGATATGTTTTTTATTTCGTCTGTGACTTGCAAAACGGTGGAAAAATTTTGTGTTCTTATCGCCACTTTGGATCCATATAGCCCTGCTTTTTTGACATCACCGTTCTTCTTCTGCTAGGGGATGTTTATTACGCTCTGCCTCTAAATACTTCAAAAGATGATCTAAATATGTATTGTACACTCCTTTTGTCTTATGCTTATAGTGATATTCTAGTTCCTCCTCAATATTTCCCAATGCTAACTGTTCTAGAATCCTTTTTTCTTTTGACTAGGACTTTACACGCATCTTAAGTTGTTTTAGCTTCCCAACTAATCTCCTTTGTGCTTCGTCTTCCTGTAGGAACTCATGATCATTCCACACTTCATGTACTAGAGTAACAAAAGTGTCTTCTCGCAGCCATGTTGGGTTAAGTTTGAAAGGATGTGCAACAATAGAAGAACTTAGACCCAATTGTAGTAGAACTAGAGCATGATCTGATATAAAAGGGTAATCCACCCAAGACCTATATCTCGCAGATGAAGAGATGAGGTCCTCTGAAACATAAACTCTATCAAACCTCTTAGAGACTTCTTCCACGCCAATTCTGCAATTTCGCCACGTAGGAACCACCTCCGTTGGAGGATGTCAACAAACTAATTTTTTTTTTTAAAAACCACCAGCGAATCTAACAAAGCCGAGACACCCCAAACCTCATATGCACTTGTAATGAAATTCAAATCCCCAACTATAATCAAATCTCTATGCGCTAACAGACCCCAACCATCCACCTTTTCCCATAAAATATTCAATATGTACACGGGCCATAAACATTTAAGAAAGAGATCCTCCTTGTATCTGCTATACAAGTACCTAACAAAAAAATACCACCACAACTTAGGAAAGGGAGTAACTCAAATATTTTTGGATCCCATGACACTAGAAGTCCTCCATACTTCCCTACATAACTAATAATACAAATCATCCACTCGGGTCGTAAAGAAAACATGAAGTGTCTAGCCTTTTCCTCCACCACTAGTGTCTCTTGTAGAAAGATAATGTTCGGTTGTGTTTTTTTATAGTAGTCTACGAAGGGAGGCCGATTTAATGGGTCCTCCTACCCCTCTGATATTAAGAGAAAAGAGGATCATGATTTGGCCCTTGCAAGGGCCTTCATGCCTCTAAGTGCCCCATGTTCAGAGTTGAATGATAGTTGTTGTGCAGAAAAGGTAGTGTTAGTCCCAACCTTCTTACAGACACTCTTAGTTTTAATAGGAGAGAACTCATATCCCAAGCCTCTCGACCATGCATAGTCTTTCCCAATATCCTCCCCTTCATAGGTAGATACCCCAAGCGCTCCACTGGACTCTTCACTATGCATTACTTCCTTCCCTAGATAGGTTGGGATGGGTATGGGACTAGTAGCCTCCCTATAAGAAGGGACCAATGAGGTAATCATCCTATCAAGTGAATGATCACCATATTCAGGTTCTCTAAACCCTGGAACATGGCTAGTGCCCTCAATAGACAAATCGGGGGGTTCCTCTACTGTTTCAGTTTCTTGTGTAGTTACAGGAACGTTTGAAGTTTCATCCCTAACTTCTAAAGAAGCTAAAACCTCTAGAACAGTCTCAATAAATTTCCCCAAATGGGCCACAAGCGAGGATATCAAATCCGACAAAAAATTACTATCTAAATGGTCTCGTTCCCATGTTGATAAGGAGAAATAAAGCGATGGGCAGTGTTGTTTGAGCTTATCGACAAAAGAGTTGTTAGGTTGTTTTGGACTTTCATCTACCATCGCAGAAGTGAAGTCCACCGCCTCATGTGTGTCCACACCAGTGGAGTAAAGGTCCTTTGACATTTCCTCCATGGAGTCCTCTGAATCGAAAACCCCTAACGTATATTTTAAACCAAATGTGCAACCAACTGCATGGGACGAACATTCTACCCAATCATAGATTTTTTATTCCATATCTCAGAAGCAAGTCACCCCCGAGCGGTATATGAATCCACTAGAAAGGAGTGTCACTCTGTTGTCCACTCACAACCCAACACAACCCACAACAAGTTAATTCTCCTACAACTATCCCAATCCACCAACTCTCTTCCCCACAACCTGCATAACCCAAGGAATGGGATCCCCCTTCACTGCACACGGTCCCTCGAACACTTCCCTCCACGGATCCAACACAGGTTGGATAAGAATCTCTTTTGTTGGGGACTTGATCAGGATTATTTTCGGCACGAAATGAGAGCGAAGATATAATAAAGAAATGCATAGAGATATCGGAGATATTTAATAATATAACAGAAATGTATTAGAGATGCAACCATAAACACAGATATACAGTAATACACGATTTCTATCAATGAAAGAAATGTACAAAGACTATAAAAATACAGAGTGAAAGACTCGCTAGAATGGTGGTAGCTTATCTCTGAGAAGAGATGTGATGGCTACTCGCATTTGCCAGAAGAAGATTACAATGAGGCTCTGAAGGCCTTTTTACAATAAACAAGAATTCCAAAAACCCTAGACATCCAAAAACCTAACCCTAGGAGATGAAGCACCAAAATTCATGTGGGCCCCGTTTGGGTAAGTTATTACATCAACTTCCCGGGGTCGTAACTTTTGCATACGATCTTCGTTTTAGGCGTATGATATCCCATTGGAAAGATATAGTCGAGGAGATTCATTTTGGGGGCTCAATCATGCCTTTGGCTATTATTGATAAGCTTGATCCCGAAAAACCTTCATTTTGGCCCTCAAAATGGCCCCGGAAGTTAAAACTGCTAAAAATAGTAAATTGCCAGAAAATTGTTTTGAGCCAGTTGGAAAAGGTGGGTGGCCACCAATATCCACCTAAATCAGGACTCCATGGATATCAATTGCAACATGAAAAATCACACAGTAGCAAGCTCAATGTTGTAGGGTAATCTCTCACACAAAATCTCACTCTACAGGCATAACATCCTGCGTCTTCAAAATTTACAGCTCCAACAAGTTACCATGCATGCTCCCTATGACTTCCTTCAAGATTCAATTCCTTTTTCTTCCTTGCTATCCCAAAACTTCATTGTAAAAACTAACCGCTTTTCCCACACAAATTTCCTTTCCGCCCATGCAATTTGATTGTCACACTCCCCAATGTTTATTATACCCAGCCCTCGTGTTGTCATGACTATGGGATGTGACTTTTCACACCAACCCTCTTACATGTGTTTAATGATTGGCTTTGGGAACACTTAAACATAAAAATAGAAGGTTTATACACAATAATAAATTTTAAAAAAAGGTGGGTTGAGATTAATAGACATGGGTAATTCCCCCTTTGGACCCCCTCTTAGACCCTCCCCTCTCTCGTGGAAACATAGCCCTCATTATTGTGTCTATGTCCATCTGCAACTGCCATTACATTTTATTTTATTATTTTTGATATGATGTTTACATATTGCATCACTTGGCCCACAAACATATATCATATTTGCATTATACATCATTAAATGGGGGATTAAAAATGTGGATGTTACATTCCCTGCACCATCCTTAGTGCACAACACCATACCATTATACATGTACAAAATCACATCATAATAATTGGTATTTTGCAAGTTCACAACTCCCGCAACAGTTCCAACCATAAACCTCTTATTCCCCTCAACCTGCACAACCCAAGGAAGTGCACCCCCTTCTCTGCTTCGTAGTCCCTCGGGTTGTACCACTCCCCTTCCAGGGCTCCAACATAGGTTGATAAGAAATATACAAGATATGGCTCCAAGAACTCTAGTAGCCAAAAATGGAGCCTTGCGCACTTATATACAAATGCACATTCAATTTTCTTCAAAATTTGCAAAAAATTGCAGGTACTCCACCTGCATGATCTCCTTGTGCTCCCACATAGCATCTTCAAGACCGTAGAAGGTCCATTGACATTTACCAAGCTGATGGATTTGTTATTGAGCACTTGGAATTTTTGGTCCAAGATACTTACTAGTTCCACCTAAAAGTCCCCTTTGTGCCCCACCTGGATCATAGTCCAATCAATTACGTGATTAGGATCATACACAGATTTCTTCAATAAAGGAACGTGAAACAAATTATGAATTCTCATGGATGTAGGTAATGCAAACATGTATGAAACTAGGCCTATGTTCTCTAAGACTTCAAATGGCCCATAGTATCTCCCTGCCAACTTTGGGAACCTTACCAATCTTAGGGAGCTCCTTTTTTCTTTTAATTTTAAAAATACATGCTCGCCCACTTTGAATTCCCTGTATGTTCTGTTTTTATTTGCATAGCTCTTTTGCTTTTCCTGTGCAACCTTTGAATTTTGTCTGATCTTTACCATCTACTCTTTATTTCCGTTAACAATTATGGCCCAATAATTGCTTTGTTTGTTGGATTATCCCAACTCATTGGAGCGTTGCATTTTTGGCCATACAAGGCTTTACACAAGCTCATCTTCAATAATGTTTGGTACTCGTTATTGTAAGCAAATTCAATTAGATGGAGGTAGTCTTCCCACTTGAAAGGTTGGTCCATTGCACACATTCTTAACATATCTTCAGTTATCTTGTTAGTCCTCGTTGTTTGTCGATCTGTCTCTAAGTGATATGTTGTATTGAAACTTAAATTTGTCCCAAATCCTTTAAACAACCCCTTCTAGAAATTTGATATGAACTTGGGATCTATGTCAGAAAAATTTGCCTTGGGCACTCTATGTAGCATGGAAATTTCCTTCATGTAAATTTTTTCAATGTTTGATGCCTTGTGAGTTGTCTTCACCAAAATAAAATGTGTAGCCTTAGTTAATTTATCCACCACTACCATGATGGAATCATGTTGCCTCACCGTTTTGGGCATCTTAGTAATAAAATCAACCATAACAACTTCCCAATTCCACTCAGGAATGGGCAATGGTTGTTGCAGTCCAGTTGGATGTCTATGGACAATCTTTACCTTTTTACATTCTAGGCATCTAGCTATGTAATCAACCACCTCTTTCTTCCTTCCTAGCCAAACGTATTGGCTTTTTACTGTTGCAATTGATTTCTGATATCTTAGGTGCCCAACATAAGGCACATTGTGCATTTCTCTCAGCACTATAGTTTTCAACTCTCTGTAATTTGGCACATATACCTTTCCCCTGTACATAAGGACTCCATCCTCTTTCAACTCAAAATATTTAAAGTTCTGCTGAAAATTACCTTGTTGTAATGCTTCTTTTATTTGCAAATAGTGTTGATTTGAATTTGGAGCCTCTATTTTTTTGTCTTTTAAATCAGACCTATACATGTTAATGGCTTTAGCATGCACTCTCTTGTTAATTGCATCAACCACTTTATTTTCCTTGCCTTTAATATGTTTTATATCAAAGTCATATTCACTAAGGAATTTTAACCATTTAACTTGTTTGACATTCAAGGTTGGTTGTCCAAATAAATATTTCGGACCACTATGGTTTGTTCTCAACTCAAATATTTTTCCCATGAGATAATGCCTCCACATTTTTAAGGCATGGACTATGGCTTCTAGCTCTAAGTCATGTGTAGCATAGTTCCTCTCATGTTCTTTCAACTTCCTTAACTCATAACATACCACATGCCTATTTGGTATAAGGACTCCACCAAGCCCTCCCTTGCATGCATCAATGCATGCAAAAAATCTTCATATGGATCTGCAATCTTCAAGATTGGTGCACTTGTCAATCTATTCTTCAAGTGATAAAAATTTCCTTCATATTTATTGGTCCATTTAAATTTTACACCCTTCTTTTGCAAGGAAGTAATTAGGTTTGCAATTTTTGGAAAACCTTTAATGAATCTTCTATAATAACCTACAAGTCCCGTGAATGATCTAACCTTTGTAACATTTTTTGGTGTTGGCCATCCTCTAATGGCCCCTATCTTATTAGGATCAACTGCTATCCCCTCCTCTGAAATAATATAGCCCAAATAATGAATCTTCATTTGATAGAAGATGCACTTATTTAACTTGGCATACAACTTATGCTCTCTCATTACTTGTAGCACCATCCTTAAATGTTGCTCATGTTCCTCCTATGACCTTAAGTAGATGAGCATATCATTTAAGAAAACAATTACAAACATTTCCAAATATTCCCTTAACACTCCATTCATCAGACACATGAAGACAACTGATGTTTAATAGCCCAAATGGCACCACCACGAACTCATAATATCCATATATTGTCCTGAATGTTGTCTTGTTGATATATTCTTCTTTTATTCTCACTTGATAATAACATGACCTCAATTCAATCTTGGAAAATATTATTGCACCTTTCAACTGACCAAATAGATCATCAATCCTTAGCAAGGGTTATTTTTTCTTTATGGTAACCTTATTCAGTGGTCTGAAATCAATGCATAGCCTTAAGGTTCCATCCTTCTTTTTCATAAAGAGCAATGGGGAACCCAAAGGTGACACACTTGGGTGTATATACCCATTTTTCAAAAGTTCTTCAAGTTGCATCTGCAATTCCCTCAACTCTAGTGTGCCCATCCTATAAGGAGTCTTGGACACCGAGGCATCTCTTGGCACCAAATCAATGGAGAAATCAATGTCTCTTTGGTGGAAACCATGGTATCTCCCCAAATACATCCTCAAAATATTTCAAGACCACGTGGACTTCAACACTGGCATTTCATCTTTGGTTACCTCTTCCATGTGGGTTGCATAAATCTAACATCCTTTCCTGAAACTCTTCTTTAATTGCATGGTTGAAATTTTTTCTGGCATCCCTTGTACTTTTCCTAGCTACCCTTCCTCATCAATACATTTGAATGCCTTGTTGTAGTAGTCTAGGAGAACATGATGCTTGTCCAACCAATCCATACCAATCAAACAATCATATGAACCCAAAGGTATGATGTTCAAATATGTCTTTGTGTTGAGTCCATTCATTTCCATTAGAAAATTCTTAACCAACTCAGTAATCCTTCTCTTAGATCCTATGGCTAACTAAACCAACCAAGATTCCTCGTGTTTGCTTCTTTGCAAACGGAATATTTAAACAAAATTAGGATTCCATAACCAATTAAAATGGCTATGGGTTGATTATCAATCTTACCTTCTACATAGGATATTAGTACTATGCTTGCTTGTTGTCCAAGGTTGCATAAATCCTTGGCATGCTTCTACCCATGTCCTCAACTATATCGACCTCCTAAATATTTTGAATAGTCCTCATCCTTTCTCCCTTTTGAGGGCAATCCCTATACAAGTGGTCTCCTTCTCATCCCTGGCATTTTATGAGTTGTTGTCTTGGCCTTTTCCCAAATAAATCTGTCATCTTGGGCTCATTTTGTGTTGGTTTCCCTTGTTGATATGCTTGAGAGCTATTTATGTATAATGGTGGCTTAAAACCTTTCTTTCTTTGCACCATATTTCCTTTCTTCTTGTCATCCCAAGCCTTTTGGAAAGCTGGTCTCCCTCTATTCTACTCATAAAGGTACTTTGCTTTCCTTATGGATTTTTCAAAGGTTCTAGGCTCATCATAATATATCTTATCACTGTAGAAAGAAGGTAGCCCACTCATAAATCTTTGGATTTTAACCTTCTCATCTTTTATGAACCTTACATACCTCAACAATCAAGGAACCTCCTCTCATACTCATCCATTGTCATGTTTTCATGCTTGAGTTCAAATAACTCTTTCATCTTCTTGTAATAATAATTCTTTGACAAGTACTGTTGCTAGAAATATCTCTTGAATTGCTTCCAGAAAATTCTCTTTTCATTAATATGCTTAACCTGCTTGAGTTGATCCCACCACATAGATGCTTTTCCTTGAACATGGTAGGTTGCAATTTTGTCTTCTACATTTGACGAATAATTGTGCAAATGGAAATATTTTCTCATTCCCAACAACCATGCTTATGCATCTTCATCTTTCTTATGATCACCATCAAGAGTATGAGGCTTAATCTTCCTAAGCTCCCCTTGTAAATAATCTACCTCAGACTTCCTCCTTTGTCTTTAGACAAGGGGCACACTTGGGCTACTCTCCAACCTTGAATGTGCATGCTCTCTTATGGTTGAGTGTTCCTATGGTCATCCCTCCTATCATGAGATCTAGATGTTGCCACTTGCTAAGCACTAGCTACTTGTTTTGTGCCAAAATCCGTATTGACTTATCTCTGCAACATATTCAGACTTTGTAATAGCTCATCATAATCCCTCATCATCCTTTCATTGTCTTCCCTATAGCTCTGCACTTCTCTCTGCAAGCTTCTCATAGTTCCAGCCAACTCCATAAGCTCCACCTTGCTTTTTCTTCCATTGGACTCGGTCTCTGCATTTCCCATGCTAACATGTAGACCTATGATCTCCTCCTCATGGCTGTAAGACCCTAAGAAATCCTCCATGTCTCTAGTTCTCATATAGGAACCAAATTTCTTTTCATGTACCTCTAATTCTGCAAGAAATGTGAATGAAATAATTATTGTTAGAATCATGCATATTGTAAAACATTTATTTTCTTTCTCTCTCTATTTCCTTCTCTTCTTCTCCTTCTCTTCTTCTCCTTCTCTTCCTTCTTCAATGGTCTCTAAAACCCTTCATCGACGATCATCTATTTCCTTTTAAATTTTGTTCGGATTTCATCGAAATTTTGCCAAACTCCGAACTCCATCAACCATCAACGATTCTATTTTAAATTTTGTTCAAACTTTGTCAAAATTTGTGAACTCCAAACTCCATCGGCCATTGGAAATTCTCTTTTAACTTTTGTTCGGACTTGGCCAAAATTTATCAAACTTCGAACTCGATCGACCATCGACCATTGATGATTCTCTTTTAAATTTTCTTTAGATTTTGTCAAAATTTGTCGAACTCCAAACTCCATCATCCATCAACAATTCTCTTTTAACTTTTGTTTAGACTCCGCCAAAAAAATTGTGAACTCCGAACTCCATCGACCATGACAAATCTCTTTTAACTTTTGTTCAGACTTCGCCAAAATTTTTCTGAACTCCGAAATCCATCAGCCATCGACGATTCTCTTTTAACTTTTATTCAGACTTTGTCGAAATTTGTCATACCCGAACTCCATCAACCATCGACGATTCTCTTTTAGTGAACTGAACTTGTTCACGAATTTCGTCGACTCTGATGAGCTCTAAATCTAGGATGAATCTGGACCATTGATCTTCAAGTAAAAATGATCTTGACCATCGTTTCTCCATACTTCGCCAAACTTCTCCAAATCTGCAAATGAATCTTGGTCATTGATTCTTAATATCCAAATGATTTGGGCCGTTGACTCTCCAAGTCTTCAATCACCATTAAAATGGAAAATTCGACCTCCCAGGCCAAATTTAACTATGCAGCATGTAGATTGATGCCATTAATCATCTCTTCAACCATGATGAGTGCAAATTCTACCTGAATTTGCTCGATAATTTGGGAATTTCACTCTAGTTCCATGATTTTCTCCAAATTCGTCATAGATGAAAACTTTACAACAACAAATTTACCAAATTCGCAATGGTCTTTGGCCCATACTGGTTCGGTGTTGAAACCAAGCTCTGATACCACTTTGTAGTGTCCCCCACTACTAACCCCCCCCAAAAAATGATGATACCATTAATTTAAATGCAATGCATCATGCTAAAAACACACATATTGTTGGACAGTTGGTTGTCATCAATGTCAACCCTTAGAGAGTGATCTTGGAGATTGATGTTAACCCTTAGAGATTCATGTCAACCCTTGGAGAAGTTCGTAAGCCCCAGATATGTGGACGTGATCATTGGACAGTTGGTTATCATCTGTATGATCAAGGTTGATTGTGAGTTAGTTGATGTCAGCATATGTGATGGATAGATTTGATAAATTTTACATGAAGCCTCATAGGTGTGGTTATGGAACCCGGAGTTTATTGAGGAATATGGACATGAATGACAATGCAAATGTAGGTAAGATACTCATAGATGGACAATACTCATCATGTCGTTTCTGGTGATATGTGGAATGCCACGTGGTTCCTCACGGTTAGGGAGATATGGCCTTGTAAAGTTGGAAGCCCCAAAGAGTGGTCAAGAAGCCCCTAGTTGGTTACAAGTCTTAGTCAAAGGGTAAAGTGGTTGCAAAAAGAAATCCCTAAATCAATGATAGAGGTTACTATGAAAAAATATATAAACACCTCAAGGAGTCTCTCATAAGGACAAACACTTACACTGAATATCTATCTTGTGAATGTTATGGTTTATCTTTTGGAAAATCTATTAGTGGATCTGAGGTTGAATTTGACGTATCAAGTTTGAGGCAGCGAAGGTATGAAGGAGCGAAAGTCTCAGAGTTGCAGAAACAATGAGTAACCCTAGTTTCTGAGGCATCCGCAAGTTGCAGGTCAGAAGGCCACGAATGTACGTGGGATGCAGTGGAGAAAAGCGTGGATATCTGCGAGTAGTAGTAAAGGAAGTCACAGTTCTATGAGAAACTTGTGAAAGGGTGAGAAGAGATGTTGGTACCTGGTTGCAAAGGACTATGAAAGAAGTTATTGGTTAGTTTATAGTACAACAGGTCAACTACAAGATTAGAGGTAAGTTTTAAGGGTTATGCTTATGGTGTTATGGTACATGCATGATGATGATAGTATGATGTTATGGTACATTGATTAGAAGCATTATTGGTTATCTTGGTGTATGGTTTGGTTACATGTTATGGTGCATACTCGAGGCTTGGTATATTGTGTTATGAGGTTGCATCTTGGTGATATTGAGGAGCATGCTAGAGGCATATATTTGCGGGCTTTGGTATATGACTCGAGGCACATCATTGGATGCATGGTACGTGTTGGTTGAGGTCTACTTGGTGAGATACATTGTTGGTTCATATCTTGGTTTATTGGTATATGGTGTATGACACGATATGGTATATGATTGGTACATGGTATGGTGTTGATGTGCATGGTTGGTGCATGGTTGGCACTCGGTATGGTACATGGTATAGGATTGGTACATGATTGATACATGGTATGGTACAGGTTGATGATACAAGTTGTGGTATACGCTTGATGCTTGGTATGGTATATGTGTTGGTGCATGGTTGATGCACGTGTTGTGATACAGGTTGATGTTTGGTACATGCTTGGTAGAGGCATGTGTTGGCGATGTTGGACATCTAGTTGAGAGATGTCCTTGGTATATGATCCATGTGAGAGGATCTGGTTGAGTATCGATGACAATGACAGGTTGGACAGGTTGATTAGTGACAGGATGATGTGACAGGTTAGATAGAGTGATAGGTCACAGGTTGATGTGACAGAGGCAATGACAGTGACAATGACAATGGCAGTGGTAGTGATTGTGGTAGTGACAGTTGGTCTACACTTATATTTCAGGGCGACAAGACGGGGCAAGGAAAGGGAATTGTAGCCTCCTTCTGGTTGGTGTCGGAAAACTCAGGGAGTTGGAGCTTCCCTCATGTTGGAGCCTGAGAATCAAGGGGTTTTAGCCTCCTTCCAGTTGGAGCCGAAGAATTAGGGAGTTGGAGCTTCCTTCAGGTTGGAGCCTAAGAATCAAAGGGTTGTAGCCTCCTTCTGGTTGGAGTTGGAGAATCAGGGAGTTGGAGCTTCCTTCAGGTTGGAGCTTGAGAATCAGGGGGTTGTAGCCTCCTTCTGGTTGGAACCAGACAATTCAGGGAGTTGTATCTTCCTTCAGGTTGGAGCCTGCAAATAGGGGATTGTAGTCTTCTTCTAGTTGCAACTGGATAATTTGGAAGTTGGTGCTTCCTATGAATGAATTCTTGATATATATAAGAAAGCATTCTATGGTTTTCTCCCATTTGGGTTTCCACGTAAATACTAGTGTACTGTTTATTTGATGTGATGTTGCTTATGATTATATGCTCATGATATATTGAATGCAAACATAGATGACACATCGATGATAAATTGCTTAACATTGTTGTTAAAATGAAAGAACATATATTGTGTTTAAAAGTGGTATAAAGTGCTCATAGTGATTCACCCCCGCTCTCAGTATTCCAACACATACATCTAACAACATTAATTTAAACATGAATGCAACTAAATTAACATTCACACAATCGCATACAACTGCGTAAAACTCAGAGTAAGTGCACAACAAATAATCCCATAATTAAATGTGATGCATTGAGGATTTTCATGCATTAACAACATTATGAATGCAACCAATTATACAATCAATACACAACAACATATAATTTACTCAAGAACAAAGTATATGCACAACAAATCAAACCCAGAAACATAAACAATGTAATAGAGATAAAACTTATCTTTTAAACCAAATGTGCAACTGGTTGCATGGGACGAATGTTCCACCCAACTGTAGATTTGTTGATCCAAATCTCATCTCAACAAAAAATCACCCATGAGTTGGGGCTACGAATCCACAAGAAATGAGTGTCACCCCGTTGTCCACTCACATCCCAACACAACCCACAACAAGCTAATTCTCCTACAACTATCTCAATCCACCAACTCTCTTCCCCTCAACCTGCATAACCCAAGGAATGGGATCCCCCTTCACTGCACATAGTCCCATATACCTTCTCACTTCCCTTTAGAGCTCTAGCACATGTTGGCTAAGAATTTCTCTTGTTGGGGACTCTAGGGATGTCAGCTGCAACAAGAAAAAACTCACAACATTAAGCTCATTGTTGTAGGGTAATCTCTTACATAAAATCTCCAACAAGTGTCTTCATGTATTTACATCTCCAACAAGCTGCCACACATTGCCACCATGGCTTCCTTCAAGCTCCAACTCTATGTTCTCCCTTGTTGTTCCAAAAGCTCGTTGTGAAAATTGTCCTCTTTCCCCATACAAATTTCCTTCCCCCCCATGCAAGTTGACTCTCACACTCCCCAATGTTGATTGTACTTAGCCCCTATACTCTCATAACCATGGAATGTGACTTTTCACACCAACCCTCTTACATGTTATCAATGATTGGCTTTGGGAACACTCAAACAGTAAAATAGAAGGTTTATATTCAATAATAAAATTCAGAAAGGTGGGTTGAGATTAATAGACATGGGTAATTCCCCCTTTGAACCCCCTCTTAGACCCTCCCCTCTCTTGTGAAAACTTAGTTCCCATTACTCTGCCTGTGTCCAGCTGCATCTGACATCACATTTTATTTTATTATTTTTGATATACAATTTTTACATATTGCATCACTTGGCCCATGGCCATATATCATATTTACATTATACATAATTAAATTGGGGATTAAAAATAGAGATGTTACATCTCCTCTAGGTTTGAGTAGTATACAGAGCCTTCAAGGGCACCATTCATACTCAAGTCCACAAACTTCTCCAAGAACATAAACCAAAGTTTGAACTAATTGATATGACAACTCCCTACTCGACATCATAGACTTACTTTCAATGTGTTTACAATTTTTAGTGTATTAATTGATTTCTCTACCACTTTCCATGCCAACATAAACATGGACTTAGTTGTTTTGCAACTCTATCTTGTTTGTTTGCCTTTTATGCGAGTGAAAGCATATATATTGAGGATGTTTCTTTTATACTTTAAAGTGGTCAATGTGGTCAAGTATTTTAAAAAATAATAATCTATGTTTTTTATAGAGGGTAAACTTAAAAATAACTTGTCCCACCCTCCCGCACTTAAGCAAATAATGATTTATTTTGTAATATCATATATTGCCTAAAGGTTGCATTAATATCACTAGCCGCATTCAACAAACCCCACATAGATAGGGAGCATGGCTATCATGATTTGAACCAAGATCATTTTCATAACAAGCACTCCAAGTTGCCCCTAGACCACAAGTCAACGATTTGTGAGACCATAGTATCCACCATCTCAAGGAATATGCTTCTTTCAACAAGACACTAGGACACATTTAATAGTAGCACAACTATCCATGAAAGACATATCACTTAGAGAATGGAACCTTATTGGAGATAATAAAAACACCCCACTTCACCAACTTGACAAAACCACGTTGACACAAATGAAAACATTAAATGTGATGACACATATTATTTGATTTACTCTTTGGAATGCAAGCTTTTATAGTTTGAAATTAGATTTATATATATTTGTATGTATAAATTACAAGTTCAAATCTAGAGGGGGGTAGGGTATGTATACCTCCGTAGAATTTACCAGTCAAATCGCTGGGTGAAGGGGGTCTCATACACCAATTTGGTGTCTGGCTTGGTCGTGACCTTAAAAATAGATTATTATTATTATTATAAGCAAATCTCTCTAGTACACATGTGACGAGAACTTTAAACACCGTGTAGAATGATTTTTAATAGGAACTTTGTCTATATATAGAATGATGTGTAGATATGATTCTTAGCTTTGAGCAATGTTCCATTTCATCTATAGGGAGTAAGCTAACCGGGTAAGTTAAAAAGTGTATTAACTCAACTATTTTTCTTTTAAATTTTTTCTCTAAATTTGGTAGGAATTTTGTCAAAAGTTATAGTTCTACCTAATTGACGGGAACTTTGACCATAGAATTTTGCTCGTAAAGGTTTTAGTGCATTATTTTTTAACCATAACTGGAAGATTTTATATTAAGTAAAATTTGCAGCATAACTTGTAGTGGAAGTACATCAAAGTTTGTTTCAAAATAGTAAAACCACAAACCAAAAAAGAGCATAGTTCCAACATATAGTTGTACAACGTAAGCAACTTTAGAAACACCATTTTCCAAAAGTACCTAATAGTATAGCTTTTGCAAAAAAGGTCTAAAATCCTGATTACTTTATAAAACATATAAACTTAGTAGAAGGCATGTCGGTTGACGACTAAGTTGCAGGAAACGACCCCACAAGTGCCATACTAGTACCAAAAACTCCACGAAACACTAAAACATGGCCAAAACATCGTTGACCATAATATAGGATGTTCCCTGATTTGGAAACGTTGTACGGTATGGCCGTCAACATTTTGAAGTTGTTTCAGTGGATTTCTTTTGGTTTGCGGGCCCATCCAAGCAGTCAAGAGGGGCGTGGGTCGCTTAGGTGGCAAAAAACCCCCTCATTAACCACTAATAAACATTTTAAATTTGTCCACATTCTCCTTTATCTTTCATTTTCATCCTTTTACTTAAATTTTTAACATTACCATTAATTGTTTCAGGATGTTTGAGAGTGGTTCTAACCTCATTGGACTTCATATGTAGAAAGTAGAATTTTAGGTCCAATTCAAAATTTAACAGACTTAACGGTTTTCAGGATTTCAAGATTGACAAGATTGCAACATTTCCACTGGATTCTATCATGTATGAGGGTATGGAATTGACATTTAATCAAGAGCACCAAGCCCTCTATGTACCTCGATGTCCATCGGTTAACATTTTCGAGGTTGACCGATCCAGTTCTGATAACACTGCTCTCTACAATACAAGGATGTACAAGTGTCATACTAGGGTTTATCCAACCCCCACGATGAAACACCCTCGAGGAATGATTCTCCTAGGGTTTAATGCATATCCTCTAGGATGGAGCACTCTCTAACAAGATGTTAGTCTAATGCTCCTATTCCATGGTTGCATTAAAGTGTTCTCATGCAAGGGATTTCTCCTCTAATTGTGTGCCATATGTCCTTTCATGTTAATATAGACATGGTTTTCCTTCTAAAATGTCATTCATGTGTATCATTATTTTTTTCTTGCAAGATAGTGTTATATATATATAATGCGTTTCCCCCAACATACCCATTTTGGGGGGTTGCATTTCTTGACGTCCCCATTTTGAAAACTTCTAGATGTTTCCCCGTTTTGTGCAACTTAGGTTGGCAGCTTCATCTGCCGCTTCCTTGGCTGAGTTTAACACCCGCTTGATCGATTTCACATTCCCCAAAAGCTAATTCCCCATAAGTTGGTGTATCATATTATTTTCCACGAGTTTCCCATAGTTTGAATTAATTGATTGCACTTGGCTGGAAGTTCTAGAATGCTCACCTTTTGACAAATTGACTGCCATGTTCCATAGAAAATTATAATCAGACTCTAAAGCATTTATTTGACGTTTCTGCTACACCAATATAGCCATAATGGTTTTAATATGGGAAGTTACATTGTTATCCCTTTCTTGAATTTTTAATTGCGACTATGTGAACCGAACTTCGATTCCCTTCTATTGCATCCTCATGTCTCCTTAAAAGCGTGTTTGATCTCATTAGGTTCCCTATAATCCATCTGGAAAGAGCAGAAATCCAAGTCGCAAAGTAGAGCACAATAAATAGAGTTAATCGATCGACCATGCCTGAGTGGAAATGGAAAATCTCTTGGCACCCAAGGTAAGAACATAGTATGGTCAAAGCAATCACAGAGAACAAAGCCAAGACCACAGTTGAATAGAGAAATCCAATCCGCGTCCCTCGATGAGAAAACACTTGGAGAAAAAGTACCACCTAGAACACATAGACGGCTCGTGCTTATTACCAAAAGCTTCAATTCTAACTAATCAGGGATCTGAATTAAATAATAAGTCCCTCAAAATATCAGAATCTCTAGGAAATAACATGATGTCTTCCAAAACTATGACTGAATCCCCTAAAAGAGAAGCAAGAGCAAACTCTTTTGAAGTGACACTGTGAAACCAATAAAAAACCTTCCAATGTACATAAAGAAGAGAATGTAAAGGTGTCTGCTTACCTAAGACACTAAGAAGGAAGAGAACCAATACCACCATCCAAACTCCTAGATCATAATCCACTAGATAGGACCTCGTACTAACAATCTAGAGATGTCACACATAAGATCCCAACCACGACTCCATAATCCCACAATGCTTATGCCATATACCATGCATTGATTCAAAGTGAGTTGAAGCATGTGACGAGGAGGGAGGAGTCACTTCACACTATACATTTTGCTATGTGACTTGCACACCTTACAATGAACCCTCTTAAATGTGAATTACACAGTTTATCCTCCATTCATTCAATGTATAGGTTGATAATAAACCTTTCCATTAATGACTATACCCCCTCTTTTCTTAAAATAGCTTGATTGGCGAATTAATCTGTAATATAATTATTTTCCCGCAAAACATGAAAAAAATTCGTATTGGAGATTTGAGTTTTTAGCTTGCATAATCCTCTCAAACACTGATGCCAACCGTGAATCTAGAGGATGCAAAATAATACATTGTTGTTACTATGAGGTTTATGATAACCCCTCGCACACCTGTCACCCCAAAAGTTTTAGCCCATTTAAAAAAAACTCAAATCATCGTAAAATAAAATGGACAAAACTTAATTTTATAAAAAACATTGAGTTTATCAAAATAATTTTCATTTTATTACAAATTTGATAAAAGTTCAACTATAAAAATGTTCAAATCCTAATAGTTTTATCCAATTCTATATCGGCCTAGCTCATCGAGCATCGATTAAGGTTGTAGAACTATCCAAACTCTAATTTCCCCTATATCACCAAATTCCAACGAGGAGAAAAAAGTGTGTTTAGATCACTGGAACATACATTAAAAATTCTACAATTAAACACGTGTCATGACGCTAAGAGGTTCCCTTCATGTGACCACCCCAATCCTCGAAAAGGCCTTTCATAAATCAAGGAATTTTTAAGTTCATAATTTCTTGAGCACCATCGCAAAAATTGGTCACTTAGCATATCTCCTCTCTTCCTACAGCTACTTTTCCTACCAGCGGCGGAGGATCGGTTGCTTGCTGGCGTCAGACCGCGCTCAGCTCACGTGGCAGCTGCCCCCTCTGAGATTTACGCACCAGTGACTCCGAATCTAAGAAGGGGATTTTGACTCCAGCAAGCTCCAGGTTTCGAAACCTCTCAAATTCCCTCGTCGGGACGGCCATAGACGCCCCCAAAAGCCGAAGCTCCAAAGCGATCTTCGATCTCGTCCAAAATTGAAATAAAAACGGTCCATTCGGACCCAAATGAGAAGGCAGAGGGTACCGAAACCTTGATGCGACGAGTAAATTCCAGCGCCCTGCGGTCTTTTGCAGAAGCAATGGACTTTCCAAAGCTACAGCCGCGCACGGCCTCCTCCGTCTTCGTCCCGCCACACAGGACCCAGCTCCCGCCCCGCTTATATTCATTATCGCATCCCTCTTCTTTAAATTTAAAGCAGGCTTCCTCCGGCCGGGGAAATTGGTGGGTGATACTCGGGGTTTTGATTCTTCTCTGCGCTTTATTCTATATATTATCAATTGCCAGGGGCTTCCTTTTCTCCGCAGAGAGGACCGGGGGCTACGGGATCACCATCGACGCGGGCAGCACGGGCTCGAGGATTTATGTGTTCGAGTACGTGAATGCGGGGCGGATTCCGCTGGTGACTTTTACCGGTAAAGATGCACCTTCGCTTAAGACGAAGCCCGGGCTTTCGGCCTTTGCTTCGAGGCCGGAGAAGGCAGGGGATTCGCTGCTGGACCTCTTGAATTTCGCTACACAGAAAGTTCCGGAGAGTCACAGGGGTGCTACAAAGATACATTTGATGGCCACGGCGGGGCTGAGAAGGCTGGACTCGAATACTCAGGAAAGAATTATGGAGTCTTGCAGGAGGGTTCTTAGGTTCTCGGGGTTTCAGTTTCGGGACGATTGGGCATCTGTCATCACAGGTATCTAAAATTTAAATTTGAAAATTTATTTACATTTCACATTTTAGAGTACAGTTAATATTCTTTTCTTTCGCTTCTCGTTCTTCAGCTTTTAAGAATTTGCGAGACATTTTTTCTTTAAATTTGAACTTGAAATTTTCTGTAGTTATCTGGTAACTTTTTCTTTAAATTATATCTTCTAAACTAAATAATACTCTGCAACACGCATTCTTGCAATGCCCCGCTTACAGCAATATCCTCATTGTACAGAAGAACCAACAACAACCTTATACAGCAATAATCACTGACAACAGATAATTTCTTTGATGTAGGGTGGCTTTACACTAACTTTAAAGCTAATAAGTTACGGTAAATTATTGTTGATAAGTGGACAATTTAAAATTGGAATTGGATTCTTAAAATGCGTGTGAAAGTAATTCAAAAGCAGTCCAATTGTGTCAATGTTAGGGCTTTGAAGCTGGATTTTATTTATAATGCACGAATCCTTTGCATTTATACAAAGGCTGTCTCAATAGCTGAATCCATAAAGCCCTACCGGCATATCTAGACTATAGAAGAAAATTTAAAGCTAAGGCTATTGACTATATATAAAAAACTGCTTATTGCTGGCTTATACGCTAAACTAAGGAGTAATCAGAAAACATACTAAAAACGTTATACAAATGTATTTAGTCTTCATACGGACAAAACTTGGGAATGGCAATAATTACTGGTGCTAAAACATCTGACCAGGGTAATCTTTATGATCTCTGTGTGCAGTTTGACCTTTTCCACTTCTCCCCTCTTGTTGATATGAAAATCATCGGTGGTTTTGGTGTCATGCCTTGTGGGCTGTCTTTGGCTAGTGGTTGTTATCTATTTGATGTCCATAATAATTGCAAGTCCCTATGTTGTCATCCATGGCAGAGTAAGTCTAAGAGGTCCGATTCACCACCTCTCCCAAAAACATCATTCCGTAGGAGCTCCATGCAAAGCAATTCATATACACCTTGCATCGTAAATTAGATATCAAAATGAATAACACTATTTACTTAGGGATGACAAGATGTCGACTCAGGTGTCAAAAAAACATGGAAAATTGAAAGTCAACTTGACATCAACAATTGAGTAAAATGGAGATGTAGTTCAATTCTTGTTGAAGCACTGTAAAACCTCCAAGAAATATTACATGCCTACTTTGCCACCATTCAATATTATAAGAACATGTATTGTGACTTGATGTGAATTAATATAGACATCCATATTGTTCATCTACAATAATTTGTGAAAAATCTGTTAAAAATATGCTTAAGGGGAACTGCCTCTATTGACTTTGCCACAATGCTTGATAGTTGGAGATGAAAATTCCATGGAATTTGCATGCCATTCTATTATCCTTTTGCTTGCTGCCTCGAGGAGAAAGAAAGATTGATAGAAAGGAAGAAATATTATTAATGTCACAATGCTTGATAGCTAGAGATGAAATTGCCATGGAATTTGTATGGCATTCTATTACTGTTCCATTCAAGAACTTAGGAGGAGAAATAAAGAAAGACATAAATTATACTCATGTCCAGAAATGACGAAAATAGTTCAATGGGACTAGAATGTACAAGTCATAAGGGCAATATGGGAGTGCTACAGGAAATTCTTAGGTGGGAAAATAAGTGCAAATAAAGATAAAAAGTAGAAAGCGATTCTAATATACCAAAAAAATTATTATCGATATTAATAAATATAATGTAGGGTCGTGCGTGTTCACATAGTCATGTCTCCTAGGTGCCACGTGTATCACAATGTTCTTGAATGCGTATTATCTCTTGTATCATTAACATTTATTAATTATTATTTATGTCCTTTTGGACAATCTGGGCTTGCCTCGTTTCTTATGATGCCTATGGTTTCCTATGATTATTGCAAGGTACGTCACAAGTGGTATCAAAGCAAGTTAGGATCTTGGCAATGTGTGGCCATCCTTATTTATGGGAATAAAATTTCTTGGCTTGTGGCCAAAATTTTCTTAGGCTAGTAGCCATCAATTCATAACTAACTATTCAAGAGATTGTGATTCTTGTACTACTATTACTGGAAAACAAAATATTGAAAACAATTGCTAAGGAAAATGTTGAAAAGAAAAAAAGAAAAAAACTGCTCCATTACAAACCTGTTGCAACACATTTTGCCACCATAATTTACCATTGTTGAATAACGTTGCGACTATTATAACAGAAAAACACACTCTCAGTTTAGAAAATTACATTTGCCAAAAGTCACGTTTTCGTAAACAACGGCATTGCAAAAAAATGTATATGTTGTGAGAACTCCCAACATGAAAATAAGGGCTGCTAAAAAAATCATGTTTGTATATAACCATTAAATTACAGCTTGGCAAGTTGTTGCAAGAGAAAGATATTTCTTGTGAATGTCTACATACAACCTTTGGGAGTTGCTACATGAAAAATAATCTTGGATTTGCGATGCCTTTAGGGAACACTGCAAGCGAGAACATCACCAACCTTCCTTGGGCATTTGTTGTTGGGGGATATTTCTTTCTCACACACATATAATTTTTAAGGTGTTGTGAAAAAAATAAACTACACATTTGACATTGCCATTGGAAGGCCACAGGAGTTGGCTTGCATATTTCTGCTGCCCTTGATCATAGAGAGTGTTCTGCCAATGTAGCTTTTGGCAATCAACCACTATTTATTACACTGACGGAACCATTTGTCAGGTGCTATGAAAGAAAAGAGCTTAAGTCACCTCTGCCTTTGCCTCCCTGTACGTTTCATTACCTCTGATCATTCTTGTCATTACACATGATATACATTAAAAGAATAGCTAATATATATTAAGGTTAGCTATAAAAAATTATATTCTTAATATAATATATATTATAAAAATATAGGTTTAAATAACCTATAACATTAGAAATTTATATAGGTATATATTACTATAATTATACAATAAACATTACATTTTTTTCCATGGAAAACCTTGCAGGATGCCCCTCTCTTCCTCAGAATATCCAGATGGAGGGTGGCTAAACCACCAACCACAATAGTGGCTGGTAACTCCGAGGGACTTGATTGGGTTTGAACTTGTGACCTATGGCCTCCTCCTTGGCAACATGCCTTAGGTGGATGGTTCAACTGATTGAGCTAACCCTTGGGGCTACTAGAAACATGGCCTATATAAATATATATCTATTATTTAATCATATAGTATCATTTATAAATTTCCCTTTTAAAAACCCAATTAGGTTTCTCAAGTAAGAGTGCCATTTAAAGTTGGTAAATGCCATCGTCATTGAGTGGAAGGAAGGGCATGTTGTCAACAATAAAGGATCTTCTACCTCTTCTTTTAGGAAAATAAATTATTATTGTATTCGATTATTGGATGATGTTGGTAGAATATAGTGGACATTCATATTACTGTTACCTTGAGGGTGAAGCCTGGAATTCTCACTGCAACATTGATTTTATGGTCATGAACAAGTTTCAATTGAAACTTGGTCAAGGAAAGTTAAACAACAAGAGAAAGACAAAATCACTTTATCAGAAATTTTTTCTCATCAAAAACTGAAAATTGAAAGTCTTGTACATGACAAGGAAAATCGAAGTTTGAAATTTGAATTAACTTTAAAGCGTAAAATTGAAGAACAAGTCAACAAAAAGAAAAAATCAGAAAGACAGTTACAAGACCTCGAAAAAGAAAATCTGTATTGAAATGAAGAAATTTGTCGACTTCAGCAAGGAAAAGATAAGAAATTTTCCATTTGAAAAACCACGAGAAAACCTTGCTTACCGAGTTAAAAACGGAAAGAAATATCTATTTCAAAAGTTGAAAAACAATTTGTCCATAGAGAAACATCTACAAACTCAGTTGAATTTGAAAATCAAATTGTTGCTACTAATTAATTTTGATCAATTGACGAGACAACACAAATATGTGATGAAAATATAAATATGCAACTTCAGGATAATCGAGAATATCTTAAAGAGGAGATCAACAACTGTTTTTTCCAGTAAAATATTATCATCCTCTTAATCAACTCATCAACATTACTTTGAACAAAGAGGACACTTTGTTTACATTCCAAATAATCAAAATTATTTCTGAAGATATAGTTGAGTCATAATAAGAAAATTTCAATTCGAAAATCTTATCAAGAACTAATGCCACTGTCGTCAACCATCGTGAATGCACTGATACAAGACCTGAGGATGTCCTCTGGGGAATGGGACTGAGTGGACCAGGCTGAATGAACATGCCATTCTATTATGATTTATCCATCCACTCGGTAACTTGGGGAGAAATCATATTAATGTCCACAAATGACCAGACTAGGTCAATGGAACTAAAAGTTACTTTGAGTATCCAATAATTGATGTTGGTAAGGAATTTCTCCATCACATGGAGTACACTAGTGGTTGGAATGCTCTTCTAGTTGCTTCATTCGGTACATGTAGTAGAAATATTATACCATTAACCAACTGGATTCTAATAAAACAGGATCTAATGATTAATCATTGGATGGGAGGTTCTAAATAAGGATGGAGATAGGAATAAAAGGGATGGTCTTCTCCAGGCATATTCTGCTTGCTTTCTCTAGGGTTGGCCCAGTGATAACAAATAAAGATGCGAGTGAGTAACGAATGCTCCCAAGTAGCACCGGTCCTACTCATATCGGCTTACCCAGACATGATTCGTCCACTCTAGTTCTTGTTGTGTGACCAAGCTCTTCCGGATCCACTTCAGTCTTACATTACAGCTATTTTATTCCCACTCCTAAGCTCATAGTTTGGTCTATGCGTCCCAGGGTTTCCTCTCCAGCCATTTGATAATGGCAATGTGCGGGTGCTGAAGGCAACACTTAGGCACAAAAAGGAATACAAATAAAGATATAGACTACAGAGTGGTAAACAGAAAGGTAAACCCTTGAAAATAAATAGAAATAGGTACTGCTCTATGCAATAAGAGAATTCATTACTCTGCACCAAAAGTAGAAGAAGAGCTAGTGTCATTATTGTCGACCAACATGAAGGTTCAAATAGACTTTGAGAATGTCCTTTGGAGAAATAGGGTGTTAAGAGACATTATAATGTCCCCACTGCCTATAACTTCGGAGGGCCCAAGTGGACCTGCCACTCACTGCCCTTGTTCTCCCCAACTTGGAGAAATTAACGGATTTCAAATCCTCATGAACAGGAGAGATTGATCAAAATTTACGAGTATAATTGCTACAGTAAACTTTAAAATTGTAGTGCTCACACCATTAATATGTTTTTGGAACTGCTAACCCTAAGTAGCAATCAGTGCTCTTGTATCAAGTATGGCAGATCTAACCACTTGACTGTTATGTGACTGCTGAAGCTTTGCTAGATGATGTCCTCACTAACTTCAAAGGAGAAAATTGCCAAAGATAAATATTTTGGATAGATGCTGATAAAGGAATTCTTACACGTTGATACTTGAAATGACATAAACAAATCATTGCCATTTTGATGTCACATGAACTGCCAATTTCCAATCCATGTGACATCCAAAAAGACCCATATGTTTACTGCTTTTCAAAGTAATGATCCTTGAGTACTAACAGAAATGTTGAGAATATCAGCTTATCACAACATATGCATGATCGATGAAGGTGGATTATAGAAATATGCATCCATGGGAAAATTGTATAAGATTGCTCCGCAAAGGAAACTAATATTTGTTTTACGTTAATCCTGCTGCGACAACCTTGCCTTACCTCATTTGAAACTCTATATTCTCAAAACTTCAGCAAGGCATTTAAATAAAAGAACACCGAGTCAGAGGCAAGTGATTCAGAACACAACAGGATTGCCATAAATGGGAAATTTATTACTATAAATGGATATTTACAAAAGACCAGAAGAGGCAGGACACCATGGAGACATTTCCCAGACTTGCTTCTCAAACTCTGCACTTTATTTTCTCCTCGTTGGCAATTCTATCCTTCTGAAGAAAAGAATCTCCAAGATCCCTATTTCCCCACTCAGCTTTCTTTTATACATGCAAAGTAGTTTTCAATTCCCTAATGAACTAAAGATGTTTTCAAATGCCCCCACATAGTATCTAGTTACAATGGTTATTGTAGGTACACAAGTACATGGTCTCTCTTCTATTTTTCTTTTCACTTTTACATTTGCAAATATTTTCCCCGTACAAAAAAATGATTGAAATATAACATTACAAAACATAATAATAATACGACGTTCAAATTTGCATTTATTTTACAAGTCAGCAAACATCCCTTTTTGTTGATAAATGCCAGACGAACATTTTCTGTACTGTGGGTTGCATTTTTCTGTTATATATCTTGATTATTTTTGCTTACTTTAAGAGAGTCTAATCAGTGGCTGGCATGATAAGATAGGACCAGATGAAGGAATTTTTGCTTGGGTGGCTGCGAATTATGCGCTTGGCACACTAGGGGGAAATCCTCATAAGACGACTGGAATAATTGAGCTTGGTGGGGCATCTGCCCAGGTTCATTTCTTATCTTCATTGTGTTGTTCCCATATTTGTTTCCTTTTTTAATTATTCCAACATCCATGGATGTACGACTTTCTTGACAATTATTTTTTGAACAATGAATTGCCAATTTTTTGGGACTGTTGATGCCATGTAGCAGTGTAGAAACATTCTCTCTTTGCCTTGTATGTATTACTTTCATATTAGATGCAGAGACATTCAATTTCCCTTATTTGGATTACTTTCAGAGTAGTTATAAACTGTATCTAAATTTCATATCAGAAGGCATTCAAATTATGGAATCCCATGGAAGATTTCACCATGATTATTTTGTTTGGTTGAGGTTTTGAAAAAGCTAGGAGAAATCCCATGGCAATGGGGATATCTGTGGGGTGCCATGGGAAACAATGGAAATCTTACATTGCTCATAGGAAAAAACAGAGGAAGGTACTATGTAAGTGCAAACATATCTAAATTTATATAGGACAAAGGACATGATCGAGAATTACTTCAGGTAACTGTTTAAACTTTTAAAAGTGTTTAGATGAGAAATTTGAGGCTATCAAGAAAACCATTGCTTTGATCTCATTTAGAAAGCAAATTTATGGTTCTTTGGTCATCGAGCCCACAAATATGGTTTGGGTATAATATTTTTTCTTAATGCATTGGACATATATCAATATAATTTATGGAGAAACTTCCTTTCTTGCAATGTTATCCTTTCTTTCACGTTCAAACAACAGGATCTGTGATAAGATGGTCAATATGCTGATACCAACAATAAATATACCCCCATAGCAACAATGCCAGAGCGTGAAGCAGGAGTGCCATTGCCCAAAATATCTTGGAAGCATTTTTTATATAATATATATTTTTATATATTACAATGCATATATTGACAAAAAACATGCAGAATGCCAATTAGTTTCAGAAATTATGAAAACCTGTATATTTGTGCTTCTTCTAGACAAATACTAGATTATTATGAAGTTAGAAATGTCATCCATAGTAGATTCATGATTAAATCATTCGAGCATCAACCATCTGGTAGTGACAAACTTGTAAATTTTTAAACCATATAATAGGAAGTGTTCCATAAATTTATGCAATGAAGTAGACTATCCACCAACATGACAAAAAAATTATGTTTACAAAATAGGCCATTGTTAGCTTTTGGGGTTACTCCAAAAGGGTTTACACAATGCTTGAGGGTGCTTCTTGTGATGTGGGGTGCATGGTGTACACTTGGTTGTACTTTGATGGAAATACACATTTGAGATGGTTTACTTATGCATTGCTATATTTTGGTGTAATATACTGGATATAAAAAGTATGCAGAACAGAAATAAAATGCTAGAAATTGCAGAATAACAGTGATATAACCAACATAATCTCCACAATAACACAAAAATGATATAAGAACAACAACAAAAATAACACTTTGATTTAGAAAGCAATGTTCCTGGGCCTCTTCGAGGGGGCAACCTCCAGTCGAGTAG
>ML790315.1:542947-554294 GCA_009831015.1 Picea engelmannii | reverse complement strand
ATATATATATATATATATATATATATTGAACTAATATTGATTTTCAAGTCTGCTCTCGGGAGATTTGTTCCCGTGTTTGTCTTACTTGATGCCTTGGATAGCTTTCCCCACAAAGGCACCCTTTCGAGACCACTTCCTTACCTCCTAGAAGATCTTCCAGTCTGGTCTTCGAAACCTGGTGTAATTTGCCTGAGGATCCAAAGGAGGATGTTATAGTTTAAGTCTTAAAATCTTGCATGAGGGAGAATGGTCCTCGTAGACTCCAACATTTCGGCATTTCGATACCCGGAATACTCAAGGGCGAGTTCCCTTGCACTCGCAAGTCCCAAAACACCGACTTGCGAAACCCCGAAATATTAGCGTGGGGGTAAATTAAGAGTTTTTGGAGTTTCGACACTCGAAGTATCTAGGTGCGAATCCTCTTGTATTCGCGAGTCCCGAAACCCCGACCCGCGAAATCTCGAAATGACAGCGTGTGGATGAGTTAGGACCTTTCAGTGGTTAGGTACCCAGGATACCCTTCCTCTTGCTAAATGCACGAATGAGATCCTCTCGGAGGATCTAAGGCAGGTTACGACCGTAAAATTGAATGAAGGAACGTAGGCGATAATGCCTCGACCCCTTTTTAACCTTCGCAAGTAACGAAGAAATCGGGACCGTCGATCCCAAGACCCATGGTAGTACATGGACCGTCCAGCTGTAGAGTACACGTGGTGGCTGGTAAGCGTTTCGGCTTTTCGGCACCCGGGAGATCAGAGGGTAAGAACCCTTGTCCTCACGACTCTCGAAATCCCGAAAAGAACTTAGCCTCATATATATATCGGTGTTTTGGAACTTCGGCCCCCGAAAAACTCATATGCGAGACCTCTTGTCATCGCACATCGCGAAATCCCGAAGTACGAAACCCCAAAAAGGTCTAGCATGGGTAAGCCTCGGTGTTTCGGTGTTTCGGCAACCGGGAAACCCAAGGGTCAGTCTTCTCGTACTAGCAAGCCCCGAAATCCCGACTTGCGAAATCCCGAAATAGTATAGTGTATTTCAGAGTTCGGTGTTTCGGCTCCCGGGAAACCCAGGTGCGAGACTTCATGATTCTCGCATATCGCGAAATCCCGAAATGATAGTAGCGCGGATGAGATACGGTGGTTCGATGTTTCAGCATATGGGATAGCTAAGGGTAAGATCCTCTTGTCATCGCATATCGCGAAATCCCAAAGTATGAAACCCCGAAATGAGTATAGCGTGACTAGAATTTAAATGTTTCGGCACCCGGGATATTTGGAGGCAAGTCTCTTGTCCTCACGACTCCCGAAATCCCGACTTGCGACATCCCGAAATGATAGAGCGTGGACAGGTTATGATGTTTCAGAGTTTCGGCTTCCGGGAGATCCGGATGTGAAATCCTCCTGTCCTCGCATATCGCGAAATCCCGATAGGCAAAGTCCCGAAATGGACTAGCACACATGGTTTCGGTGTTTCGGCGTTTCGGTACCCGGGATCTCCAAAGGTCAGTTTTCCTTGTGTTCGTTAGACACGAAATTCCGATGGATGAAACCCCGAAATGAACAAGGGAATACATGCATCGCGATTTTTCCGAATCAAGAAAGCCGGGAGCATCTCTCCAATAAGACCTGTGGTCATAGCTGCCGATCATATGAGTATGGACAAGGGATGGCAGGGTTTGTATCAGGTCCCGTAGGGATTCGGGGAATTCTGTTCATCGGAGAAAAGATGAAAAAGGCCGAAAATTTTTGATTTCCGTAGTGGGTGTGTTACAGGTGTGGTGGACCCGGAGGTACACATAACTTAAGACGAAGCGTTGGAGCGGTGGAGGAGTGTTGGACACTTCTTGTGGAGTGCTCACCTTGGGACCCTTGCTTGGTGGATGCACATCCTTGGAACTTGACATTTGTCACTTAGAGTTGGAATGTTTCACATATGGATCTATCTGATGTTTAGCTAGGTTGCTTGTTGTGGACATGGTCCACTTTATTATGGTTGCCCCCCCTCATCTTACATATAAAAAAGGGAGGATAAAGTCTTTTCACAATCATATTGATCACATACTTGTATTAGAAATGCGAGAGCTAGAAAAAACTTGTCTCTTTCATTGTACTTCTTGTTCATTGTAATTTGCTCTTTGTCTTGAGTGGTAGGGTTCTTGAGTTGATTCAAGAAAAAGACTGGGGTTAGGGTTTTCCCTAAAAATACAAGGAAATCTAGGGTTTGGGAGAAACCCTAGAGAAGCAAAGGGAACACTTGTTCTTGTAGTTCTTGTGAGAGAAGAAGACTAGGGTTTTGTAGCAGTTGGAAACCCTAGTACTATTTGGAGTGCTTGATGTGGAGAAGATAGTGAAATACTATCTTGTTTTCTCTTGTACACTTGTGTGATGCAAGTGTAGGTGCCAAAAAGGACTTGCCAGTGTGTATACTTGCTTGTTGTGGATTTTTGGTGTAGTGACCAACTTTGTTTGGGAGAGGCTCTTAGCTAGGAGGAGTTGGTGCCTAGGGTTTGCTATTTATGGTGGATACCCTAGCTAGGATTTTGAGAGCACGGCTTGTACCACCTTGTATTAAGCTGTTTTTTTTGTTTTTTTCAAATAGAAAATTTCACAAAATTATATTAAATAATGTTTTAGTACATCGTCAGAGGAAAGCAATGGCAGCCCAATCCAACCAATTGATCTGTTCAAAATAAACACTTTCCCTACCAAATAGAAACTAACAGAAAAACTAAAGCTCTGATTACATAATTCTTAAATGGGGTTTGGACTATCCACCTCTCACACTGAAAGTAATCATTTCTGAAATAGCCAACGATAAAGGTAAACAGAGGCCCTTATCAGGGAGGAAATCAAACCCAGAAAATAAAACAAATTTGAAATTTAAAAATAGTCCACAGTGAGATTTGGCCTTGCTTTCTCACCGTCCCAAGAGAAATAAGTCGGTCTCCCTTTTACTGCTGTTAGGGCAATCTTTGACATCTGATCGACCACTCTATTTGATTCTCTGAAAATATGATGAAAATGGATACGTTGGAAAGTTGGAATCAGTTCTTTGATGCGACGCTTCCAAGCTTCAATGCCGACTACTTGAAGCCTTCCTTTCTGATCCAGCCAATCTATTATAACCTTCGAATCCCCCATTAATTGAATAAATTGAAGGTCCAAAAGCTTGGTGAGAGTAAGAGTACACCATGCCCCAAGTAATTCTGCTTTGGTGTTTGAACCCTCGCCACAATTTAAAAACCAGCAGTAGACTGAGGAATCTGAGCATAGGATAGTACCTCCGACACCACAATTTGTTCCTCCAACGATTGCAACTCCATCGAAAAAGGTAGTTGAGTACTTGTTCGAATCATAATAGGTTTCTGTCTAATTAAGGGAGAGATCCGAGCTGGAATTGGGACGCTAAGTGCTCCAATAACTCTAGAGTTGACGGCCCAGGCCGAGGGCGGATGTCCTTTGAAGAGCAATTTGTTGTATTCCTTCCAAGTGAACCAGCAAATTAATACCGGAACGCGTTTAGGAGCCTGACAGTTTAATAACCAATTGTTCATACAGTCCAATAGAGAGGAACTGGTCCACAAAAAGTTGAAATTTAAAGCCTGTGTACATTTAGCCCACACAGATTGGGTAAAAACGCAATCAATGAGAATATGATTTATGTCTTCCGCCTTCTGGTTGCATAGACAACAAACACTCGGCCCCATCCAGCCTCTCCTTTGCAGTTGATCCCATGTCAAAACCTTATTGTGCAGAGCAAGCTAGAAAAAAAGTGTAATCTTCAATGGTAATGGCCATTTCCATAAGTTTTTTTCCCACCTGCTACACTCCAGAATTCCGTTCAATGAGACTAGTGCTTTGTAGACGCTTTTGACTGTTAATAATCCTTTATTATCCACACCCGACCAGACTAGAGTGTCCTGCTCATTTGCCTGGAGAACTACGCCAACGCCATTCAAATTCCTTGTGTAACCTTCCAATCATCAGATATTAAGCTTGTCAAGCCCAGATCTGAACTACACTTCCATCTCTCGGCTGTCATGGTCGGAAACCCAACCCGCACAGTATCTGCAAGAAACCTTGTATTAAGCTGTTGGTATGTACTTGTAACTTCATCTTATATATGTGTGAATATTTCCTTGCTTTCCAACCTTTCTGTACCTGCAGATCTGATTTTCAGCTTATGTTCTTTTGATGATTGTGTAGTTCTTAGTGTTAGATTTTCATTAGTTTAGTTAACATTAGATTTTCCATAGCATTTTTATCTTCTTTTAACATTCAATAATCTTATTCTGAAATATATAAGCAATAGATAAACAAGCACAAGAAGACACAAATTTATCCTGAGAAAACCCCAAACTCGGGGAAAAACCCATTCAACTTTTCTTAGAGAGAATATTCCAATACAACCATGAACAAGCTCTAATCACAAGAGCAAACCAAAAACGAAGAACTAAATACTTATCTCTTCTTCTTGTCAAACCCTAGCGAGGGTTGACAACTGAGCAACACCACAAAAATGGTACCAAGATAACACACCACAAAGCTGGCACCAAGATAGGTGCATCACTAGAACTGACACCACAGAGTTGGCACCACAGAGCTGGTGCCATTGGTAACTGGTAACCGCGACTGTAACTGCTACGACAACTGCCATGAAGCAACTGGGCAACACCACACAACCTTAGTGCAACTCCTCCAGAGGTAGCGCACAAGAGAAACCACCAAGAGACACCAAGAATATCCTTCCCCAAGTGGGGCGCACTCTCCAAGAGAACTAGAAACCAGAAATAGCGAAATTGTAGTTGCAGCTACAGCTACAACTGCCTAGTGCGCATTGTAGAAGGAGAATTGCATGACAGTGCAAATGAATTGACCCAGATTTGTATTTATACTAATCTGGGCGCCTCTCTGGCGCGGATTTCTTATTCTGGGTCTTATTATTTTTGTGGGTCGACTTCTCTTCCTGGAAATTATATTTCCACTTTATTATTATTTCCTGTGGGCCGACTTCTCTTCTGTGGTCTTCTATTTTACTTTATTCTTTTTCGAGGTGTTCTTCAACTGTTCAATGGTCTTCCTTTGACATCTTGGAATCTTCTTCTTCTCTAAGAAAAGTTTCCTAGGAGGTGTTAGCACAAATTTTTACCCTCCAATTCTGAGCTGATATATGTGTTAGGACAGTGGTAAAAACTTAGCTAATTAAAGAGTAAGGTCCCAATTGTCACTGACCAAACCCCTATCTGTTTGGGCTAGTGCTTGCTAGCCTCTATGGGGAGTCCCTAGGTACAATGAAGTGCCTTGCTGCTGTCTTTAAATCTGATTTCTGCGTCTAAAACCTAGAAAACAACAAGATGTTCGTTTTGGACAGCGTGTAATAGCAGTTCAAAACGATGAGGAAAAACAATCTTCTATGCTTGGAGGGAACCTGCAGGGTTAGCACAATGATAATAGACTGGAAAGAAGAAGAAAACTATTAAAAGAGATCAGAATTACCCATAATGAACAGTTCAGAAAATGACATACGAGTGAGTGTATGTGAGAGTTTGCATGAAGGTTACATACGCACAAGAGAGGAGAATGCGTCCTAAAACTTAGGAAGGTGCACTTGAGGAAGACAGGGAGGAGTAATGAATGATAATGAATGTGAATTGGCTTTATGGAGTGAAAGAAATGCATGAAGGTCAAATTTAGCTTTCTAATGCATGTCCTTTTGCTAAAATTGACAAACGCATGAGTGAGTTATGGCTAAGAGGAAATTTGCCCTATTTTTTAGGGAATTTCCTAATTTTTAGGAAAATACGGTTTAAACTCAACTGGAGACGAATTTTAAGGAGCTGATGCATGACAAGTGGAGGGGTGATTATATGGAGGAATATACGGCTAAATTTAGGCCCAGTTATGCGACTCTCTTTTCCCAATTAATTATTTATTTATGCTCTGTTATCCCTAACCCTAGGGATAACTAAGGAGATCATGTCTCGAGGCCTGCTATCGCATAGTTTGTATTTGGAAGGATAAAGGAAAGGTAATGAAGACAAACTGACGCAACAAGAGACTATCCTATCACTGTCACCTCGATAGGATGACTCTTTCTATTTAGGGTGGTAGGCCCAGGGGAGACGTCCCCGGTGACCTGGGGTTTTGAGAAGGCAAAGGTTTATGGCTAAGTAAAAGTTCCCCCCTCACAAGTCACCACCGATCAGAAAGTCCGGCTAAACAACCAATAAAGATAAATAGTAACCAGAAATGTACCTGCCTGGAACAAAGCAACAACAAACTATATATTCGCAAGATCACTTACTGGTTAGTACTTCATATAATTGGACTTTCTCAAATAAAGCAATTGACTAATATTATTGATGAAGCAATCAATGATGCACAATAGCAATAGTCACAATATTTTACTTCACAATTAATGTTTTAAAGAAGCTTCACAATGAGCAAGAACGATTTATCATCAATGTCAAAATATCAACATTCATTGGAAGCAAAGATTACCATGCATTATCCAATCTTTCGATTGCTTTAAAGAAGTATTAAGTGCTGCAAAGTATAATCATAAATCAAATGGATGACAACAACAAATAGGGTTAGTAGGTTAGGGTTAGAAGGGATTAATAGTTGTTCAAAGATTTTGGAAGTTGTGATAGAAAACACTGAGGTAAAAGGTCTTAAACTAGTGCAATCATAGGGCAAATGGAGTCAAAGGTAGTGGCAAGAGTTGAAGAAGCAATGCGATAATTGAAGGGCTAAAGACAAGAGAATTTGATGGTGAAGTGTTGTTGAGCCAAGGCTTCAACCATCAAACCCTAGGGGAAAACGACTCACTAAGGTGTAGTAACCCTAGGCCTTAGTGCGTTTTCCTCCTTCTTTAGCTCAATGACAAGATAAAATCGGCTAGGATTGAAGAGCAAAGGTAGGGTGTTGCAATGGCAAGGCCCTAGCAATGTCTTCGATAGGTAAAAACTCCTTGGCACAATCTTAGCAGGGAATTAAAATAAGGACACCAACATGTGCTTATTTCCTAGGGTTTATTCCATCAAATTTCATTAACAAAATGCAAGTAGAATACTATAACCATTCAAGTAATGGAAGGATTGTAGAAATTCACTTACATTCACCAAGTATCATCAATGCCAAACCTTAGTTGTAAACCTTCCACCAAGAAAATGCCAAAAATAGCCAAAATAAGCTTCCTTCAACAAGTGCGCACTAGTAATTTCAGCCAAAACCCTAAAAGAGGGCGCAAATTTCAGACCTCACACAAGTGTGAGTGAAAGATGATGAATAAAAGAGAGTTTTAGCTCTCTTACTTATATAGTAGCAATGACCTTAATTTAAATTTAGGTCACAAAAGGCCGACAAGGCCAAAAATACATAATAATATTGTTTTTACATTAAATGTCATGATAAAACCCTAAATCAAGCAAAAATGAAGATGTCATGCCCTTTTAGGGTGACGTTAGTCCCTTTTAGGGCAATGTTGGCCTCCTGGAGCAAAATGTTAGGCCCCCTTGGGCCTCCGGAAGCTGCCACACGCGCCACAATTGCCTCCCAAAACCTCCACAAGCACTGGATGACGTCATGAGTGTTCGGGGTGACGTCATGGGCCTTCCAAGGCCAACGTCCTAGTGGAAAGGGCACAACCCCCCTTGGTACAGGCTTGCTAAGATGCCTCTAGTGGAACGTCCCCCTTTTCTCCGGTGAAAACCCTCTGATCTGTCTCTGCCCCCTGCTGGGGTCTCAACATTCATCTGGTGGGCTTTCAGCCCTATGGAGGTCCAAACTAATCATCTCCCCATGTGTACCTGTCCATTTGGGTACCTGCCGTAGTGATGGTCCTGAAACATCAATAGATATGCCCTCCATGGGCTCATAAGTCACACGGATCATAGCAATGTCAATCACATCTAATCATCAATTTTATTAAACATGTGCATAAAACCCCTTTTACCCTGACAAGTGCTCAAAGACATTATACTAATTTGCAAGCCAAGTTTGGAGGAAGTGACAGGGCGTCCTATTGGGCAAATGCTCACTAGACGTGGGGTGTTTCCGAGAGAGATCAAATCCAAGCCATGTGAGTGGATGAGGTGGATAAGGGATGCCTGGGCAAGGGGTGCAGTGATAGCATGGAAATGTAGGGCTTACCTGTGGGTGATTTTGTAGAGGGTGAGTTGCACTTGTCATGGATGCAAATGTTTCCAAGCCCAATCATGTCTTTTATCTTTATTCTTATTGCTTTTTCTTTCAAGAAGCTAATCAGGGGACACTGCCCTGGCGTGGTATCCAGTGGTGGCAATGTTACCCATAAGCACTTTCACAGAAATGAGAAGGCTGGCTCGTGATGAGACCCCCTTTCTCTTGGCTATGCCACCAAGAGCCACTGCCCTGGCGTGATAACCAGCTGCTAGTAGTGTCATACCACTAGATGCCCATGGACCTAATAGGCTGGTTGGCTTGTGATGACACCCCCTATCCTTTGACTAGGTCTTGTTTTATTATTTTTTATGGGTCCCTTTGTTTCTTGTTGAGAAGCCTTTTACTGCTTTCTCGGGGATCCCTGGGCGAAGCATCTCGAGGTTTTATTTTTAGGCTTTTATCTTTTGCCAATTGCTTTTACCCTCTGGGTCTTTAGCCCCTTCTTCCCACAAGGTAAGGTACAACCCTTAAATATTTGGCCAACCCAATGCTTGAATCAGTGTAATGGGATGGATGAGCGGGAGAAAGATGGAAACTGGTAAGTATGGTGGGAGCGGATGATGGATTTTCATGAATCCCTCCAGTGGCAACTCAAAACCTATGGGCACAAGCTTACTAGGGCATCCTGTCATTCCCCCCATATATGGTCAAGTGGATAGGCATAAGATTCAAGCACCTGTTCGAAACAAAAAGAATTGAATGCACATATTCAAAGGTTTTGAGGATCAGAGTGACACATACCATGATACCCAGACTCATTACCTCATGGAGCAAGATCCACTTCTGCTACAGGACCATGCCGAGGTGATGGATGCTGCTGCTACTGACGAGGTGGAGGCGTGAAGAAAAGAAAAGATGGGCCCTCCAGGGCCATGCTCAAGTCGATTCTGCTCTCGGTACTCCATATCTAGGACTTGTGGGCCTCGAGACATAATCTCCTTAGTTATCCCTAATCTTGGGGATAACAAGGCCCACATGTCCTAGACATTGAGTGCCGAGAGCCGGATGACTTGAGCATGGCCTCGGAGGGCCCCTCTTTTCTTCAGTGCAATCTCTTTATCAACAACAACAGTGTCCATCCCACCAGCTTGGTCCTGAAGTAGCAGTAACTCTTCCTCCATGAGGTAATGAGACCGGGTATCATGGTATGTGTCACTCTAATTATTGAAGCAGTTGAATATGTTGCATTGAATTCTCCTTCATTTCATAACGTTTGCTTGGAAATTATGCTCTTTAACTTGTTCATACCTGGAAGGGTGACATGACGCCCTAGTAAGTTGATCTCCGTTTAGATGGGTTGCCACTGGGTGGGTTTATGAAAGGTCTTCGTCCGTTCCCTCCATACTTACCACTTTCCATCTTTATTCCTCTCATTTCCCCCTACCTTTTTTCGGGCACTGGGATTTGTCACACTAGGAAGGGTTGTACCTTGCCTTGTGGCAAGAAGGGGCTAAAGCCCCCGGAGGGTAAAAGTAGCTGGCAAGAGTTAAAAGCCAAAGATGAACCTTTGAGATGCTTCGCCTAGGGACTCCCGAGAAATCAGTAAAAAGTTTCTCAGTAAGAAAAGGGAACTCATAAGATAAATAAACACTCAAGGTATTAGTTGGTGGATGGGAGGTCTCATCATGAGCCGACCTATTATGACCATGGGCATGTAGCGATATGACACTACCATCTATTTGATCACCAAACCAGGGTAGTGGCTCTTGGTGGCATAGCCAAGAGAAAGGGGGTCTCATCACGAACCAACCTTCTCATCTTCGTGAAATGCTTGTGGATAACACTGTCACCTCTGGTCACCAAGCCAGGACAGTGTCCCTCAACTCCTCCCTTGAAGCATAAAAGCAAAAGATCAAAAGCAATGAAGCTAAGAATAAAAGGCAGTGAATGGGCTAGGAAAAAATGGCATTTATGACAAGGTGCAACTCACCCTCTACAAAGGCACCCACAGGTAAGATCTACATTTCCCTGTTATCATTGCACCCCATGCCCAAACACTTACCCCACGCCACCTCATACACTTATGTGACCTAGATTGGTTCTCACTTGGGAAACACTCCAAACTTAAGGAGGATTAGCTCAATAGGACACCCTGAGACCTTCTCGAAACCTGACTTGTTAAATTGCATAATGTCTTTGAGCATTTGTCTGGGTAAAGGGGGGTTTGATGGACATGTTTGGTAATTTAATTATTGGATGTGATTTACATGTTATGATCCCTGTGACTTATAAACCCCTGGAGGGTGTACTTGTTGTTGCTGCAGGACCTTGCTCGGTGGACATGTACACATGAGGGAATGATTAGCTCGGACCTTCATGGGGCTGAAAGCCCACAGATGGATGTTGTAACCCCAACCAGGGGCAAGAAGACATCAGAGATATGCATCAGGAAGAAAGAAGGACGTTGCCCTTGGAGAGACCTTGGCAGACCTAGACCCAGGGGGATCTTTCTCTTCCACTTGGATGTTGACCTTTGGGAGCCCATGACGTCACCATTATGACCCTAGACGTCATCCATAGCTAGGGCTCACATTCTGAGGGCAGTTGTGAGCTGATTGGCACATGTGGGTATCATCTAGGGCCTTTGGAGGCCAAACGTTCTGCATATGGAGTCGAACATTCCACCTTAGGGGCTCAACGTCACCCTAGAAGCGCATGACGTCACCCTTGGAGATGAGTTTAGGGGTTAATTATTTTTATTTGTGTAAAAGCTGGATTTTGATGTAATTTGGCCAGGTCGGCCTTTATTTGACCTAAAAGTAATTAAATGTCATTAGTTCTATATAAATAGAGAGAAAGTACTCATTTTTTCATCATCACTCATCACACACCAAGTGCGGTCTGAAATTTGCGCTCTATTTGGGAGTTATTGGCTGAAATAGGGAGGCACACTTGTCTTGGAGGCTAAAATTTGCAACTTGGATCATTTCTTGGTGAAGTTACTTGGCAATCTAGGGTTTTGTTGCTTGATTATTCTTGGTGAAGTAAGTAAATCTGCAATTCTTCATTTTATTTTGAATGGTTATGGTATATTTTCTTATTCATGTTAAAGATTATGAAATTGCTTGCTTGACAAACCCTAGGAGTAAAGGACTTAAGTCACTACTTTGCTCTTCATTTGCTAATTCACCTACAGCCTG
>ML790315.1:526204-539925 GCA_009831015.1 Picea engelmannii | reverse complement strand
ATAAAGCAAATAAGATGTGGGACTACAATCTAGAGGAGGACAATTTGGAGGATGGAGCATTGGTTTTGGAGGAGTTGGAGAATGCTCTTTTGGATGAGGATGATCGTGCTGAGATGCCACCACCCAGTGTGAGGTCCCATGGATGGGCCCCCTTGACTAGCACTCCACCAGTACCTGCATTAGAAGGACCTTCACACTCGGTTGCTTCATCTTCACTACCACCACGCGTACCCCCACGAGGGAGTCGTGGTGGTGGAAGGAGATAAGAGTAGGAGAAATAGATTGTTTTTCATTTTACTAGATTTCAGTTTAATTATCATTGTAGTACTTATGCAAATAGCCAATTTTTGTAAACAAAACTATTTGGCCATGACTCATGTTGACAATTGGTGGATAACCTTTTTCATTCCATAAGTTAATGATGTACTTCCCTATTATATGGTTCTAAAGTTTGTATGTTTGTAATTGCTAGAATCTATATGGTTTGTATTTGTATTTGTAAAATGTATTTCAATTTCTTACTTTGTATGAGATGGTTGATGGTTGAATGATTATTCATTAATGTACTGCGTAAGATTCATGGAATGATGGATAATATGGAATTTAGATGGCATTTCATATATTGGAAGTATCACAAACATACATGCTTCATAAATTTTGCATCTAGTTTGGCATTCTACATGTTTTCTTTTGAATATATATATATATATATAAACGCTTCGGAGACGCTTCGCTCCCGACCATTTTTTGAAAAATGCGCTCCCACGCTCCTGCTTCCCGCTTTGCTCCCACGCTTTGGCAACACTGGTCTCTCATAAAAAATTGATGGGACCCATGAAAGAATAACTAATAACAAATGCCAACCAGGGAGTGGCATGTGTGGGCATTGTTTTTAATGCTTAGGTAGAAGCCCCACACATGTTTCCAACTTGGGAAAGCATGATGTGACCAAGGTAGAGTCAAGGTGGGCACAATTTTTATTGCTTAGGTAGAAGCCCCACCTTGGCTTCAACCTGGAAACATCTTAAAAGAATTAAAGGCAATAAATGGGCTTGGAAAAAGGTTGCATTGAAAACGAAGGTGCAACACGCCCTCTACAGGGCAAACACTACAACCCCTTGTATGTCATAAACCCCATGCCCAAAAGTCTTCCCCTCATCCATATCACCTCACCCACATGACTTAAAAGGAGACCCCCTCGGGAAACACCCCTAAACTTGAGGGACGATTCACCCAATAGGTCGTTTTGTCAACCCTCCCATACCTAAACTTGGAAAATTGTATAGGGTCTTTGAGCATTGGTTTATTTTGATGAGGTGGTTTGGATGTACATGCTTAGATGGCTCTCTTATTGATTTGATTTACTCATCATGATGCTTTGACTTGAGATCCCTGGAGGGCGTATCCATTTATCTTTGCAGGACCCAACTGGTGGACAAATTTGGAGGAACAAGCCTAGCGTGGGCTTCCATGGGGCTTGAAGCCCACAGGTTGAATGTCGAGGACCCACATGCTAGATCACGGAGACGTGCCTTTGGAGGCTTACATGGCATCATGGAGGACCTAACCTAGCCCCTACCACCCAAACGTTTTGCTTGAAGGAGGCAAAACGTCACTTTCTTGAGGCTTGATGTCATAGAGGGGCTATGGTTTGGTGGTGATGGAGCTCCTACTTGACACTTGGCCTGATTTGTGTTAAGTTTTGATGATTAGCTCATGCATTTTTATTTTATTTATGTTTAGTATAAGCTACAACCATAACCATTGCAACAACATAATAATAGATACAGTAAACCAAGATCACAAGAAGAATAACCATGCACATGAACACAAGAAGTATCGTGGGAAAACCCTTCTCAACCAAGGAAAAAACCCAACAATCGTTTGCTATACTGCAAAGAGAAGATCCACCATCCACCACCAAACCTAGCACACAAAGGGTGCTGCTATCACTGAGAAAGCTAGCTCCTAGAGAAGTGCGAATTGCAGTCCTCATAATTTCAGACCACAGCTTCTGAAATTATGAGATGACAAGTGAGTGTGATCCACAATGGGGATCCACCCTTACTCTTATTTATACAAAACTTATCACATCAAATGATGTGTCTATTGGCACAATAGGGCCGACCTGTACAACTTAATAATATAATTAATAATTACACAATATTAATTATCTTTCACATGGTGGGGCCGACTTGTACCCTTTACAACATAAATTAGAGTTTTACCAAAGTCTTACTCTTTGACAATATAGCAAGGGATCTCACACATCCTCTAGTGCTCAACCACTAGGGACATGTCCACCTGTGCTCAGCCACAAGGACGTCACTCTCAACAGATCACTCAACTGAGTCCACAGGAGTACCATCTGGAGAGCCATCTCAAGTCGACTCAACTGAGTCCATAGGAGTACAAGGCAGGAAACCATCTAAAGTCGACTCAACTCAGTCCAGAGGAGTACAAGGTAGGAGACCATCTCAAGTCATCTCAACTCAGTCCAGAGGAGTAGACAAGAGACCACACGTCATCACAACTCAGTTCAGAGTCTGACGCACACCCATCACATGGGCACACCCAACACATGGGCACACATCACCTCAGTCCAGAGGAGAACGACACACCCATCACATGGGCCCTCTCAGAGATCGACTCAACTTAGTCCAGAGGAGAACGACTTAGAGAATGTCACACGACGTTGCAATCATCAACACTCCCTCTTAGCTAGGGAGGCATTCTCCACCAGGCGAAGTCTCTCACGAAAGTACTCGAACTTCGTCCTGGCAAGCGGTTTGGTGAAGACATCTGCAACCTGCTCGTGTGTAGAAAGGTACTCCACATGTACTGCTTTCCTTTGCACCACATCTCTGATATAATGGTATTTGATCTCAATGTGTTTCGACTTGTTTATTAGAATTCAGAAGAACCACAGTGTTATCGGTTTTTTGTCGACGTTTCAGATCCACAACAGGATCCATCTTCATGACATAAAAGCCTGAGAAAAAATAAAAGAGAAGAACCCTAATAAATACTAAAAAGAGTGGAGGGAACCCTAAGGTCGGCTGGGTGAAACCCTAGATTTAATAAAATTATCAATAAGTATTCTATTTTAGATTTTATAATAATTTAATAAAGTGAAGGATGCTTTTTTTTTATTATTTAAAATTTTGTTCATTAATATATTAAGTGGTAGTTTTAAGGAGAGGTGAGAGGAGGTAAGGTAAAGATTTTAATTCTTATTTTGATTTGATAATGAGTTTATTGTTATTAATGTATTGGTTTTGTTAATTATTAATGTATTGGTTTTCTAGGCTCGTTTAGTTTAAGGAAGAAATTGATTTTGATAGTGGAAGAATTCTATTAGGGGATTAGGTTAGATAGTTTAATAAACATAGAATTATAAAAAGAAGTTTATTGGTATTGTAAAGTAAGTATAGTAATTAAAATAATTGTTAATTTTAGTAGTTTAAGGGAGAATCATTAGGTAAAATTGAAGTCGGTGAGGGGTCCTAGGCAGTAAGCTTAAACTATCTTCTTCTTTCTTGAATGAGCGGGATCCAACTATCACTAATCTTCAGACCGTTGTCTCTGTTAAGGTTATTGGGATTTTTGATGATTTCGATTGCTTCCCTAATTCGTCGTTTAAGGAGGTGGTTTTCTCTTGCTAAGATTTTGGTGTTTCGACTTATCGTGAAACACAGGATTTTCGAAGAGCTTCACACAACTCTGGTTATCGCAATGGATAACAGTGGAATCCATCTCACGTCCAAATAAGTCTGCAAGGAGCTTGCGGAGCCTCACTGCTTCGTGGACTGCCACACATAACGCTATGTACTCTGTTTCTGTGGTACTCAAAGCCACAGAGCTCTTGTTTCCTGCTGCACCAGGAAACCATGGCAAATCTCAAAGTAAAACAACAACCGGATGTGCTCTTCTGGTCCACTGCGCTCCCTGCCCAGTCTGCATTGCAATATCCTTGCAATCTCATGCCATAACTGACTGTGCCTCATAGATATATCAACACATGCTTCGCTGCTATCCACTGTGTCTGTCTCAGCTGACTCATGAACTGGCCGAGTACATTCACTGCATAGCATATATCAAGTCTGGTGTTAACCAGATGCATCAATGATCCAATCAACTGTCGGTAAGGATGTGGATCAATCTCGCCTGAATCAGTAGAAGCCTCGTTCATTTCCTTCAGATCCATCACCATCGATGTAGGCATGAATTTGCAGAGTCCATCAGCCAGAATCTCTTCAATATCTTGATTGTGTATTTTCCCTTGACACAGGAGAATCTCATTAATCCTCTCGCCACACTTCTAGTCCAATAAGTAGTGCATCATACTAAAGTCCTTCATCTCGAATTCAGAAGCCAATGCACGCTTGCATTCATCAACAAGGCTTTCTAAATCGGTGAGGAATAAGTCATCACATATAGGACCAAAATCAAGCACTCGTCACCAACAATGCTGTAGTATAGGTTTGGATCAGTGACATTCTTGCTGAAGCCCAAACTCATCAAGTATCCATTAATCTTCTCATACCAAGCACGACGTGTCTGCATTAGTCCATACATGGCTTTCTTCAACCTGTATATATGAGACTCCTTCTCATGTTCATGAATCCATCTGGCTGCTCGATGTAAACTTCTTCCTCAATCTCACCATTGAGAAAGGCTTGTCTTTACATCCATTTGATGTAGTCTCCAACCCATGGATGCAGCAAAATCAATAATCGTATAGATAGAAGTTTATTTGGGCAACATGAGCAACTGTCTCCTCATAATCTATTCCCTCCACCAGAGAGAATCTTCTAGCCACAAATCTCGCTTTGTACTTCTCGATACTTCCATCAACTGCATGTTTGATCTTATAGATCCACTTGGAAGTCACCACAGACTTCCCTTCTTGTCCCAAAACAATATCCCACACATCATTCTTCATAATGGACTGATACTCTTCGGTCATGGCATCTTACCAAACCTGTTGACCTGTTGCTTTCTCCATGACAAGAAGGCTCAGTATCAATGATGTGTCTCATAGCTGAAATATAGCTTGAAAATCTCTGTGGTCTCTTGCTCTCTCATAATGTACCTCGAGGAGCTGCATGTCCCTCTGCCTCCTGCAGAGTTTGTCGAGCCCAGGCAGGCCTTTTATGGCCTACTGCAATGTCTCTGGGAACATCAACTGGAGCTACGGGATCAACTGCTTACTGGACCAATGATTGTCTCCCTCTGAATTGCTGAAGGGGGAGAAGGTATTGTCTCTTCCTTCGTTTCAAATAGTTTGGATCCCTCTAAGTCAAGTGACTCCCTCTGAAGTCTGAAGGATAGACATCTTCCTTTTCCGATGTTGCTAACCTGGAGACATCACATGTCTTCTCAGGTCCTCTATTGTCTCTACAGTACTTTGATGGCCTCCCGTACTAGGATAATAACCAAGATGACCTTCCGTAAGGATAACAATCAAAATGGCCTCCTGTACTAGGATAATAACCAACCAACAAAAAAAATGGGCTCCCGTACCAGGGATCATGGCCCTTCAATAATGAAATAAGAAATCTGGCTTCCTGTAGGGATAACAACCAACATGGCCTCTTGTACTAGGATAATAACCAAGATGGCCTCCCGAAGGGATAACAACCAAAATGGCTTCCTGTACTAGAATAATAACCAAGATGGCCTCCCAAAGGGATAACAACCAAAATGGCCTGCTGTATTAGGATAACAACCAACCAAAAAATTGGACTTGTGTACCGGGCATAATACCCTTCATTATCAAAATGCAAGCAACTACATAGTAATGATGAAATCAAATAACGAAAGTAGCACAAACTTAGCTTAGTCTACAATCATGCTCAATCTTGCTTTTGGTCTTCCTGAGAATGCCGAGATAGAGAAGAACTCTTCGTCGTTCTTGCTTGCATTCCTTGACTTCTTTTGAGGTGGCTAATGTTGCTTCCCTTGCACATCACTAGCTGCAAGCCTAGTCTCATAGTGACAAGGGCTTGAACCCTTTCACATCACTAGCTGCAAGTCTAGTCTCCTAGTGACAAGGGCTGCAGGTCTAGTCTCTTTGATGTCCACTAGAGCTTCCATATAGCCCATGCTCAAAAGTCACCTCAAGGATCAATCTTGAAACAAGTTTTCAGAAATTTACTTAAAACTTCTTCAAACTCAGAATTAGAAATTTGCTAGTATACTTCCTGTAGCAAAACCTGAAATTTGTACCCAAAATGGGTCTCTAGCTGCTTCTCAATCTTCACTAGGTTATGCAGGAGATGATTCCAGACTTCGCACTCAAATTTCGTATGAGGCATGCCTCATTGCCTCAGAAAATTCGGCCTGCAGTAGATCTCAGATCTGCCTTTAATAACTTTGCTGATTTTTCCACACAAACTGCTTCGGAATTGTTTCAAAACTATTTCAGGACAGAATTTAGAATTAGTCTCAGGACTGTCACTGAACAGGCCTCTATTTTAGCCTAAGATTCACTTTAGATCTGCACCTCAGATCTGCCCTTAGTCTGCCTTAAATTCTGTCACTTTGCTGCCTCATATATCAGCCTCTTATATCAGCCTCAGTTGCTGTTATAGGTGCGCCCACTCTGCTGTTCAAGCACAGAAATATATGCTGCTACAGGTGTGCCCATATTAACCTCAGACTTAGCCCTTCGCTTTCTCAGAATATGCCCCTTCGCTGCTTCAGAAGGTACCCCTTCGCTGCCTCAGAATATGCCCCTTTGCTGCCTCAGAAAGTGCTGCAACAGGTCTGCCGTTTTTTGGTTTTAAGTCTACTGTTTAGGACTCCTTCTAGCTGCGGCAGCCCTAGAGGAGTCTCCCCATGCTGCGGTCTCCTTTAAGACCTTAAACAGGGCTTGGCCCAGCCTTTAAACTGCACCACAGAATTAAAGGAGAGCTCCGGCCTTCTCTTTATACCAACGACAAGGGTTTAGCAGCCCTCAAAGTGTCCACGACTGCCTTCATTGACTGTGCAAAAAGTCATCTTCAGGAACTGCTCTGATACCATGTTAAGTTTTGATGATTAGCTCATGCATTTTTATTTTATTTCTGTTTAGCATAAGCTACAGCCATAACCACTGCAGAAACATAATAATAGCTATAGTAAACCAAGATCACAAGAAGAATAACCATGCACACGAACACAAGAAGTATCCTGGGAAAACCCTTCTCAACCAAGGAAAAAACCCAGCAATCCTTTGCTATACTGCCAAGAGAAGATCCACCATCCACCACCAAACCTAGCACACAAAAGGGTGCTACTATGACTGAGAAAGCTAGCTCCTAGAGAAGTGCAAATTGCAGTCCTCATAATTTCAGACCACAACTTCTGAAATTATGAGATGACAAGTGAGTGTGATCCACAATGGGGATCCACTCTTATTTATACAAACCTTATGACATCAAATGATGTGTCTATTGGCACAATAGGGCCGACCTGTACAACTTAATAATATAATTAATAATTACACAATATTAATTATCTTTCGCATGGCGGGGCCGACTTGTACCCTTTACAACATAAATTAGGGTTTTACCAAAGTCTTACTCTGACAATATAGCAAGGGATCTCACACATCCTCTAGTGCTCAGCCACTAGGGACACGTCCACATGTGCTCAGCCATAAGGACGTCACTCTCAACAGATCACTCAACTGAGTCCACAAGAGTACCATCTGGAGAGCCATCTCAAGCCGACTCAACTAAGTCCATAGGAGTACAAGGCAGGAGACCATCTCAAGCCAACTCAACTCAGTCCAGAGGAGTACAAGGCAGAAGACCATCTCAAGTCATCTCAACTCAGTCCAAAGGAGTAGACAAGAGACCACACGTCATCGCAACTCAGTCCAGAGTCTGACGCACACCCATCACATGGGCACACCCAACACATGGGCACACATCGTCTCAACCCAGTCCAGAGGAGAACGACACACCCATCACATGGGCCCTCTCAGAGATCGACTCAACTCAGTCCAGAGGAGAACGACCTGGAGAATGTCACACGATGCTACAATCATCAACAATTTGTTGGGAGGAGACTTGAGGAGGCTATAATGCATGGGAGGGAGGCTTTATGAGCCCCAACGACCTCAACCTTCAATTCCAACGTTTTGCTCGAAGGGTCAAAACCTCACCCTTAGAGGGGTGACGTCATTCTAGGGTTTCTATTGTGCACTTTTTTAAGATTTAAATTTGAATTAAAGATGAATAACTTGTGTAAAGGGACAAAATAAAGGTTGTTGTCCCCTTATTTTGTGTTTACCCTAATTTATGTGGACAAGCTATGTTTAAGACATTTTGTATAAATAGAGATCATTTGAATCTCATTTGATATGATAACTCTCCCATTGTGAGAAGTACTTGGCTGAAATTTTCACTATACTTGATGATTCTTGGTGTTTATCTCTCTTGTAAATGGTTTTTGGTGTTATCTCTTGATGAATGGATGAGCTAAGGTGGTGCGCACCTCTTGGAGACTCGCTTTCTTGCTATTGGATGGTAATTTGCTTGGTGAACTAAGGTTTGATCTCTCTCTCTCTTGGAATTGGCAAGGAAAAATCTGCATTTCTTAGCTATTTCTTGCTCTTTCTTGGTTATTGTTGGTTGAAACCCTAGGAGGAGTATGTTGGATACACCCTCCATTAAGCTTCATCTAATTTGCTAAGTTTACAAGTCATTTTGCAAGGGTAGCTAGGAGGAATACGAGTGTGTATACCCTCCTAGATTTTACCCTAGTTTGATTGGCATACCCTAGGGAGTAAGAGGATTTACAGCCCTAGGGACCTTGTTGATCCAACTTGTGTTTAAAGACTCCATTCACCCAAATATTAAAGGTAATAATCTGAATTTTGCACTGGAGATATAAATTACTTGCCTTGGTAAACGTGAAAAGTCAAGATTTTGAGATTGTCTAAGTTGGAATCAATTTTATGCTTTTATTGCTTGGTTAAGCCACTAGGGCGTCTCAATTTGCTAAGTATTTCTTACTACTGTTATAACTTTTCATCTACAGCCATTAGGGCTGCAGAAACCCCAAATCAAATCTTCAAATAGGTCCTAATTCAACCGTCAAAAGTTGCTAGAACTTTGCCCATATTTTCTCCTAACCCTAGCACACTTTTTGGGTGGATTACTTGTAATTTTTGGTGGCTGATTTCTCTGCTGTAATAACTTGTTTGTTACGGCCATAAGGTTGATAATTACTTATGTAGAACTTGTTTACAACAACCTTACATTGTTGCCAAAGTTTTATGCTATCTTCTTGAGCTAAACTAGTTAGTTTGCTAGCTTGTCTCTTGTACCTTTCACTAAGCTTTGAGCAACTTTATTTTGCAGCTCTTACTATCTTTTTGTTGTTGATATATACTTATGTTTACTGACAACAAGATTAACTTGCTTGTCCACATAATATTATACGCATATACTTGGCTTGTTCTTGCGTCTCGAGCAGGTACATCACTCTTTACAGGTAGTCTTACCTCTTGGAAACCTTTGGCTACCACCAAGACCTCTTTCCCAAGCCTTTTCGCATGTAGTACTTTGTCCTATAGGTTCTACACTTCCATTATACCACTTTCCATCTCATTTCCCCCTAGGGTCATTGGGATTCCCCTCTTGAGGTGATTAATTCATCTCTAAAGTGATGAGAATACTTGTCTAAGGTGACAGTGGGTAGGTGTTCTCTAAGTTGTCGCCATATTGTGGTTTAGGTCGGGCTTTGCCCAACCTACAACTTGTGCGATAACAAGAGCCAAATTTGAACTGGTCTAGGGGGATCCAAAGAGCATGCATCCAATGGCGAAGTGTGTAAGGGGTTCGAACAATGACTCCATCCATCATAACCAGGGAGTGCTCAACATAGAAGGCCATCTTTGGTCGTAACCCTCACTGAGGGTTTATCCAAGTGACCCGTACAAACTACCTATGGATATCCTTGTTTATGATAGTGATAATATCCTATTTGGTAGGTTAGAGGTGGCCGGGTGCATCAAGGGAATATCTAAACAGAGGGGTATGGTCTAGAGAATGTTATTGTGCAAAACCCACATAGGAAAAACCCGCCTTCTGGAGAATCAATCGTGCCCCTCACATTGCATAGTTGGGAAAGCTAAGAGAAAACCGCATGCGATAGGAGAATTGTGATGGTCATAGATGCAAAGTACACAATCAATCCAAGTAAAATAAATATTTAAATTAATTTCAAGCTTTTTTGGGTGTCGTACAATATACATTTCACATTTGTGTGCCAATATTCTATGCACAATCCATTGAACATGAATGGGATCTACTTCAGAGGCGGATCGTAGTCGGATCCTGGTGAATCCGTATCCAAATCTTAATCTGATCCATGGATTCTCGGATCCAAAGTCCCCGAGGGACGAATTTGGTAACATAGCGTAATTTTAGTGAAATTCTAACAAACCTTCTTAATAATTTATTTTGCCAAAGAAACACACGATAACCTTCTTATCTAGGCAATGGAACTTGCTGAATTGCTTGAACTCAAACGAGATCAATCTTCAAACCATCTTTTGACATAATATGTCCCAAAATCTTATCTTTAGTGACTCTAGAGACTGATTGCTTTAGATTTAAGGAGATGCCAAATCCTTTGCAGTTTTCAAAGACGTTTTGAAGATGTTCAATGTGATCCTTTTGTTGCTCAAAGAACATTGTAAGATCATCTTGATAAACACCAATTATGTTGTTGACTATATCAGTGAAAGCATAATCCATGGCATGTTGAAATGTTGCACCAATATTAATCAAACTGAATGTCAAGTGAATATAGGAAAAAGTTCCACAAGGAGTACTAAAAGATGTCTTGTAATTGTCCTCCTTCGCAACCAAACCCTGATATTAAACAAAAACGTCCATCAATCATGGGCATCTTCTCTAAATTTGTAACCTAATACAATAGATGATCCTTCTTAGACAATGGGTTTTTGGTGACTGACTCTCTTATAACAACGTGGCTAGCGTGCCTTATCCCATCTGAGAGAGAGTGCAACCAACAACATTAAAATCAGATTCTTTTAGCTAAGAAGTTGTGAGTGGGGGGGTATCTATTCCACCAAAGATGTCCATAACTTGCACCTGACCCCAATTGTTGTTGAGTGCACTTGCAAATCCATGACCATGAGCACAGTCACAAGCAACCGTTGAGGACAACGGGTTTATTTTCATTTAGAGGCATTTTATTCAAATTTCTAAAATCAATGCATAGTGAAATCTCATTGTCTTTATTTTTCATTGGTACTATGTTGGCAACCGACAAATGGTCCTTGATCGAAGCAATAATAAATTTCCCATCACACTTTTTGCAAATCTTTATCAATGACTAGAGCAAGCTTTGGAGTGATGGGTGTTTGCTTTTGCCTTCAATGGTATGGCATGCTTGATTACATTTCTTTTGTATGTCTTCAGTTTGTCATAGTTCCAACTTTACAAGTGAACGCATTTTTGAATTCTCCAATAAGATCTTCGATTTCCTTCCACTCTTCAGGGGTACAAGCTATGCCTATTCTGATCATTTTAGGGTTTTGTTGGGTACTAAGTTCTAACACTAATTTCATGAAATTTTTCAACATTGGTTGGATTAGGATGCTCTTACTCTGTCATGTTTGTCCAAAATTTGGTGCAAGGGTATCAATCCTTTTGGGGTCTTATTGGTCTTCTATTTTGCAACCTTCTTTGTTCCAATTGTATCAGGACTTGCACCTGGCCCCAAGCATTGTTGTGTGCACTTGCAAATCCACAAGCATGAGCATAGGCAGAAGTGTGTAATTGATGTAACTTGTACCTTTTTGGGGGCAATATCAATGCCTTGCTTTTACCGAACTGACAAGCCACCATTGAGAACAACATGTTTATGTTCATTGAAAGACATTTTATTCAAATTTCTAAAATAGTGCATAGTCGAATCTCATTGTCTTTATTTTTCATTGGTACTATTTTGGCAACCCACAAAGGTTTCCTGATTGGGGCAATAATAAATTTCCCATGACACAGTTTCTGCAACTCTTTATCAATGAAAGGAGCAAGCTCCGAGTTAATGAGCATTTGCTTCTGCCTTAAATTGTATGGAATGCTTGATTACATTTGTTTTATGTCTTCAATTCATCATAGTTCCAACTTTATAAGTGAACAGATCTCTGAATTCTTTTATAAGGTCTTCAATTTCCTTCCACTCTTCAGGGTTACAAGCTATGCCGATTTTGATCATTTAAGGGCTTTCTTGGGTACTGTTATCGCACAAACTGTCGCTTGGGCAAAGGCAACCACAAGCGTCACTAGGGCGACACAATTGGGAGTAAGAACCATTGTCACCTTAGCAAATACTTCCCTTGTTTTAATGATGGATAAATCCAACACAAGGGAGGCTTCCCGGGTGATCTCAAGGGAATGGAGGGAAATGAGCAAATGGCTTGGAAAAATCCCTGTTTTGATCACTTGAATAAGGTGGCTAGGGCTTGAAGAAAGAAGGCTTGGGAGAGGAAAGAAGGTAAGCTGGGATGTCACCTGCAAAACCAATGTTAGCACAACAATCCCAAGACAAAATATCATGAAATAAGCCCCAAAACCACTACCAACTCAGCAAGTAAGGCTTGCTGTCATAAAATTGCAGCAGACTAAAGGTTATAACAACAATGAATAGAATGTAACAACCACAATATTTCACCGTCAAAATTATCAAGTAATGATATTATATGAAAACCCTTAACAAGTAGAAAAATATCCAATACTTAAACAACTGTTTTGATGGTTAGAAGGGCTGGAAAATGAATGTTATCAACAGTATATAATAGCCCTAAAAGCTGTAGCAAACTTTTACTACAACAACAAGAAATCATTGTTAAAATCAGTGTTGATTAAGTCGGCCACGGCAAAAAGTCGGCGAGGGTCCGGAAAAAATCGTTTCGGCAAAAGTCGGCAAAAAATCGGAAAACCACAACAAACATTAAAAAATACAAAATATATTCATTTTTTTCAAAATTTTAAACATATAAAGCAACAACAACATCAGATAAACACATTGGCACATAAATATGGAGAAATCACTGATATATATGTAGTCACTAGTGGATGCCAAATAAAAAGTTATACATCAAAATGACATCACATATATAATTATAAAATGTATCTCATGATTCATCATCATGGAGTCTATAGATGTCTGATATATAATGAGTCAATGACAAATGAAACAAAACTAGCAGCTAGCTAGCTATCTAATATCAATGTCGGCCTCCGCCTCTCGGCCTTTTACGAGAAAATATAAGGGGTTGTTTGTCAGGCCTGCCCCTGATAGTAGAAGGCCCTACATCTGATAGTGGATGGCCATTGGTGTCTGCAGGAGTAGATGCATCAATAAGTGTAGAAGGTTGTGTTAATGATTGCACATCACCCTCAATGATGTCTTCAGGCCACTCCTCCTCGTCCTCCTGCTCCTCCTCCCACTCCTCTCCCTGTTGCTCCTCCAAGGCCTGTTGTTGTTCATGTTCCTCATCTATCCATGCAGGTGCCTCCTCCATGGTAGGCATCTCAGACTCCACCTTCCACTTAGACAATACATCAATATTGTCCAAGGAAATGGCATCCACATTTGGTGTTCTGTCAATTTGCTTCAACCATAGTCGAAGATTGTAATGGACATACACCAAGTCATTGAGACGTGAGAACTCCAACCTGTAAGAGGGT
>ML790315.1:487015-523831 GCA_009831015.1 Picea engelmannii | reverse complement strand
GAGAGGGGGAAAAAGTCGCGAAAAATCGACGACTTAATCAACACTGGTTAAAATCAGGAAATGAATATGCCTTGTTGTAGCCCTTAACTTATAGATCAATATCCAATCATTAGACAACAACTTCCACGGTGAATTAGCAAGTAAATTGAAATCAGGCACAACATTTCTATAATGTATCAGCCTCTGATTCCTTGTTAAACACCGTAAAATTTGTATTCTGATCTGTATCGCCAATTTGAGCCCTAGTAACAAGGATTCATTTCAACTACATTATTTGTGCAATTAAAATCATTCCAATATGAAAAAAGGATTGGACTTACCGAGAGGGGAAGTAAAAATCACACCTGCACCTGCATGATATTGTGTCTTATCGCCTTCAAAGTGCATTGTTCAAAGAACATCCACAACCTTCTCTTCAGAGGAAGAGTTGATTTAGTACTTGATTGAATCAACACTAAAACAACTTTGGTCCCACTTTTGGTTGTTTGAGCACTAAAACAAGGCTGTTACAAGAATATTGGGGCCCAACAGTTTGCAGGAATGCCTAGAAGTTCCTGAAATGCTTCCTTTATGGCAGGAGATTGATTAGACACATTGGGAATGTTCTGAAAGTTCAGTGTCGTTCCCTGCCAAATGGGGCTGCTCTCTACCAGTTCCAAAGTTCCCTTGGATGTGGGAACTTGAGGAAAGTGTCCCCAAACAATGAGAAGCAGTTCCCATGCAACTATGGTTTCTAGTATTTAATTAGGCACATCTTAGCAAGTGGGCTGCAACTTGTAATTACATCAACTTCTAAATATGTACCAGATTCTAAGAACTATTAGTTTCATGTGTAGAAGTTACTTAGACTCTCCATTTAACAACCTTACCATCATGGTTGCAACTCATCCTAAGATACTATCGGCTTCAGTGTTGGTGGGAAGTAGACTTGCAAAAACTATGAAAAATTCTAAGCATGTTCCCATGGAAAATAAAGAGTCTAGAGAGATAATGTTGTTTGTTTTTACTGCTTGTACTTCAATATTTCAACTATATGAAATTTATTGAAAGCAACATATGTACTTCCAATTTTTTAGGATATTAGGTTACTTTCTGCTAAGCATCTAGATTCTGCATCTGATGCATGATAAGATTTTTAAGATTGCCATTTTTACTTCTTGCTTTTCTAAGTTGGTCAATTGCTGTTGCCTTTAAAATATATATATATATATATATTTCTAGCAACTGCATAAGTCCAGGAATATTCCTTATTGTATCATGTAACTTGCTTTTGATATTAAATATGATTGATTCTATGTTGTGTTTATTTTGATAATTGCAGGTCACATTTGTGCCAGAAAAAACACCACCACCTGAATTTTTACAAACATTAGAATTGGGGGGAGTTACGTACAAACTTTATAGTCATAGCTTGCTTCATTTTGGTCAGGTGAGTTGCTCCCTTGCTTGTATAGCTTCAAAATCCCTACATTTTGTTATTAGTGAAATATATATTTTATTATTAGTGAAATATTTTTTTGCATCAACAGGATTTTATATTTCATTTGCTTAAAGTAAGATGAGCTCAACAAATAGTAAGAGATATAATAAAATTGAATGCATCTGTTAGGAATAATTTGTATAAAGCTTAAATATAACAAGGACATGATTTGAATAAACCTTAATTAAGTAATTAATGCACAGGATGCTTTGCATGTAGTTTCGTATCTAACTTCTAGCCATCATGGTTTGAGTATAAAGACACATGGAAGCTGTGATGGGTGGTCATGCTTCATGAGTTTGATCATGGGTATTGACATCATCCTCTACATATTCTATTTCATAATAATAAAGGCACACCTTATTTTTTTGCTATTTATGATTGTGTCCATATCTCTGTGCAGATTTACAATTGTAGGCATTTCTTTTTATTTCTGATCTTTCCATGGTATGCTCAACATAGCACCATGACAAAAATACATTGTTTAGAAATGAGCTAAAATAGTGTAATTTTGAGTGTAGCATTTGGTGCCTTCACCGATTTCAAGTTAATGTGGGAAATTGTAATCACAAGTAGTGATAATAATCATGGTTCAGAGATTAGAAGATGGAAATGGGGGTTCTAACAATTTATGTAAATACCGTCCAAATTGAAAAAGCTAGTGTCTTAGAACTGTCTTTTGATTCATGGGAATTCCAATTTCAAACTTGACCAGGGGACAAGTTGCTTAAATAGAACAATTTACACAGCTGTCAAACCAAGTGATCTAAGATTACAGATAAGAAGCAAATAATTAGCATAAAACGATGCGCGAACTCAAGGGGCAATTTGTGTAGAACAAGAAAGTTGAGAGATTTTTGGTGCATGTGACTTGTCTAATATTGAAGTGATTCAGTGAGCTACAACAATCAAAGGGAAATTAAAGTAGGAAAATATTCATTGATAGGAAGAAAGTTTATGGAGTTGTTGGAGTCAACCCACATCATATTTTTTGAGGCAGATTGTGTGATTGGCTCATACTTTGTACATATGCTAAGGTCTCATGTGAGGTAAGCAATGCTCCTCTTTGCGACAGTTAATGAATTTCCAATAGTGCAGATTTCTGGTGCATGTGCCTTGTCTATTATTGAAGTGATTCAGTGAGTTGCAACTCGCAACAATCATAGGAAAATTAAAGCAGGAAAATATTTGTCAAGATGAAGAAAGTTTATGGAGTTGACGAAGTCAACCCATATCACATTTTTTGAGGCAGATTGTGTGATTGGTGCAGCCTTTGCACATATCCCAAGGAGTCACGTGAGGTAAGCAATGTTCCTCTTGCTGACGGTTAACAAATTTCTCTCGACCAGTGGTAGTCAACAGCCTTGTCAGTTTGTGTCTTTCAGACTCATCCGAAAATGTAGACGACCACTGTCAAGATCCCAATGGAGTGCAATAAGAGCCGACGGTTCTTTCAAACTCTTGTTGATTGTTTTTTGAACAATGGTACATGGTGGCGATTCTCCTATTAATGTCTGCATGATAGCAGATTCTCTTCTTTTGACAATTAATAATAATAAAAATAATCTAATTTAAAGTCACGACCAAGCTAGACACCAAATTGGTGTATGTGAGCCCCTTGTTTGTGGGACAAGGGACCCCCCTCTGCTCAGCGATTTGACTGGTAAAGTCTACAGAGGTATACATACCCTACCCCCCTCTGGATTTGAATTTGTGACCTCTTAGGAGGAAACACATGTTCTTAACCATTAGGCCCACTGTTCTGGTTCTGCACACGAGGCAAACAATTGCTTGTAGTGTAGTGGTAGTGTTTCCCAGTCAATGTGACAACAACAACATGGTAGTTACCTATATTCTTGCATTTTGTGCAAAGGCGGTTTAGATTCTGAAAATTAAATCTCGATCAAGAGCAAGAATAGTGTTTGACAAAACTACGGGTGTGTGAGCAGAGCAGGCCACAAGTCAACATGAGCTTGTTTTCGGGTGGTAGAGAAATCCATCGAGAGAAGTGGCAGAATTGTTTCTGGGGCGGAATAGAAGTCTGGATGGAGAAATGCAATAGGAAAAACTGTTTCTGGATGGTAGAGAAAGAGGCAGAAGTGCAACAATTTGTGGAGGTAAAATTTTATTTTGGTGTTCTAACTCAGAATTAAAAGAAATGATTTAAAAAAATCGGTGCTTGGAAAATTTATTTATCAACAATGGCGAAGATGGAAGGGCTCTAGTATTATGTTTAAACTTTAACCCCACTCATAAATTTCATGTGTAGGGTTCTAATGTGTGGAGGTAGCAATTATTTGTTATTTTTCAGTATAGGAGTTCAATAGGAGTGGTGATGGATATGTAGAAATTTAATGACAAAATCAGCATGCACTAAATTCTGTTGTACACTTAGCAACCTAGAGATAACTGTCATCTATGAACTCTGAAATGTATAAACCCACATTCAGAGAATATTATGAGCAGAAATACACATTGCCAAACACTTTTGCAGCGGAATAAACACAATGAACAACAATTACTCATCTATGTAAAACTCAGAAATTTAGGCAACCAGCCAAGGAAAACCCCAATGTGGGGAAACCCAAAGAGAGAGAGAGATTTTATTAGCTTCAGAAAAGTATATCAGCAGCAAAATTACAATTAAAAGCAAGAGAAATCCACTTACAGCACCCAAATTTTGCCCCCACAAATTCTGCCTTGGAAAACGTGCCAAGTCCGTACTACTGTACGACCCACCCAGAAAACAACACCTTGGAAAACATGCCCATAGTCTGCTGTATGGCCTGATCTGTACGGCCCTGCTGCAGTATGAAAAACCCTCAAAACAGGATTGTTTCCAGCATGATGTATGTTGCCTATGAAGCGTAAACATTATTTACACTTGCAGATAAGGGCACACTGATTGGTCACTGTTTGGGGTCCTGATTTCATGCATGTATTTGCTGCTGATTTTGGGCAAAATTTCAGCATGAAGTTAAACCCAGTGTTTCCATGAGGGGCAATATCAGCAGTTATAGAGACCTATGAAGTCAGATATGGCATAGATTAGGGTCTTTTCTCCAAAGGAGAGGAAGTGTTCCAGCATGGAAGAATTTTCATGAATATATCAAGGCCTCACCTATTTCAAGTGATTCTGTTCCTCCAGGAGCATTATTCCCAGTGGTGCATGTTATCCATCAAAGTTGCACTAGGATGGACTTCCAGCGAGCCGCCAAAGATTGAACATTATTGTTCAAAACTCAGAGTTCAGATGTTTAGCCGGTCAATAAAAACCAACTTTTTCACATTTTTCCATAAAAATTGTAATAAGAGATGTTGCATGATGAACTTGTAAAAGGTCTTAGCCACCTTCGACTTGGGCATGAGTTGTTACTCTGGAGTGTTTTTTTAACTTATTAATTATATTTTGCCGTTTTCAGGCAATTTATAATTTATGAGTTTTTTCACTCAATTCCTCCAGAGCTGGAGTATATACTCATGGTTAGGCCTTAACATGGATCTAAGCGTAGTGTCTAATATATATTACCATGCTAAACATACTCCTAAAGTCTTATGGAAATATGCTAAGTCCCCCTTAGGTTTTTTTTTGATGTTTTCGGATAATATAAAATTTCCTGCAAAACGGGATATTTTAATTATAATTGATGAATAATTCTAAAAAATGGTACTAGGAGGCATCATGTGCCTTAGGGGTACTCATTTTTCGTCTTAGAATACCCACTTTACCCATAGACCACCTTTCGAGAGAAAAATAACGATTATTAATCATTAAAAAATTAATTTCTCTCGAAATTAGCCAAATAAAAGACAATTAAAAGGAAAAATCAGGATTCCTTAAAATAAGAAAACATGTCTCCCACATGTTCCTTTTGTCTTGAGTCTTAAAAAGAGTTGTTGGATCTTTCCTAAAATGAGAAAGCACTTATCCTTGAGTCGACTTGAGTCTAGCCATCGTTTCCATTTCCACTAAAGCGCTTTTCTATCCCAACTCACACGCTTTTCTTGAATAAGAAACATCCACTCACATGCTTTTCTTGAATAAGAAACATCCACTCACATGCTTTTCTTGAATAAGAAACATCCACTTTTGCTTTCACCACTCGACTTAACTCATCTTTTGTGCTTTTGCCACTCACCATCCACCTAAACCTTTCCATCTTTTTGCTTTCACAACTCGCCATTCACTCAAGGATGACTCACCTTCTCATTAAGGAAACCCTAACCACTCACTTGGCTATTTAAGAAGGTCGATCCCTCCTCTCAAGTTAGTTGGAGCTTGGGAAATTGATCATTGTATTGTACTATGCTATTATAACACTTTTCTCAAAGATTGAATAAAGAAGATTTTGGAGGTCATTTGTGGGTGGTCTCATTGTGTGGATGCTCTTGTTCATATGGTATTTGCGGTAACCTTAGATTAGCTTCTTTTGTCATTAATATTCATTGAGCATATCTCTTGGAAGTAAGAATATCTAAACTTGCTTGTTTTTATAGTTTCTTATTTCCTTTATATTTGAGAAACAAGAGTGCATGTCTATTTGATTTCATATACATGCTTTCTAAATTTTAAGTGTAGGGAATTGTATGCTTAATGCTTTGTTTGGCAAGAGTTGTTTAGCTTGCAGGTTCTCAAGTTTGAAGGAGTGAAGACTTGGGTTCAATACTTCATTCTTCTTCAAGATTTCTGTTGTGGAGCAAGAGCCCCTCATCCATCTCTCAAAGGACCCCATATCCCAAGATTCAAGTCTTGAAGAAAAAAACTTTTCCTCTCTCTTTCTCAACCTTATTAAATCATACTTCATTTGGTTACTTTCTTCATGCTTTATTAGATCTAGATTTGATTTAAAAGTTAGATCTAGTTTCTTTTATTGCATGAGTTAACTTAGATCTAGATTCAAAAATTTTGTATCTCAAAGAGTAGATCTAAGTAAAGAACTTCACTTACTTTTTTTTGCAAGTTTTTCATATAAAATCTTTAGGCAAAAAGTAATGTGTTTTAAGTGTCTAGATCAAGCTACTTAGTAGCCTTTACTTACTGTTTTATAACAGCAAGATAAAGCTGACTAAAGAGAGCATTTCTCTAGTTTCTTAAGTTGTCTATAATTCCAAAAAATCTTCTTTATACTTAGAAAAATTTGCAGAAAAGTTGAGTTTAAATTTTCATTTTTTTGAAGCACTTTTAAAGGAGTCTTTTAGGTGAATTTGATCTAATTTGTTTGCTGTTTTCTAGTAGGTCATCGAATAAAGAGAAAGAAACTCTGCCCGATTTGACCAAGATTGGAGTTGTTTTGATCTCGAAAGTGAACCACTGAAGACTAGTTTCAAAGAAAACCTTGTAATACTTGTGATCCCAAGTTATAAGGATCATAAGTCTTCTAAAAAGAAAGAAAGACAATTGTAAAGTAAATCAATAAAATAAGTGAGGCTAATGAGACCTCACTCTTTTCTCTTTCCCTTTAAGGGGGGAATCGGTGTGGTGGTGTGTTCAGTTTTCATGCATGATCTCCTTTTCTTGCTTAAAGTTTAATCTGTCTCATAATCTAAAGATCAAGTAAAAGGAATCACTTTCACAATCTTAAAGCACTACACAACCTTCATAGATTAGATTTCAATTTCAATCACAATAATCTTTAATTGTTTAGTTTGCTTTCATTTTCAGTTTTCTTATTTTGCAATTTTCAATTTGGCAAATAAATCGTCTCCTCAGCTCCTCGAAAGACGCTGGTCAGTGAAGACTCTAGTAATTACAAAACATTTCAATTTTAGTATTCTGCTTATTTAAAATAAACAACTCCCCTCAGCTCCCAGTGCGGTTCCTAACCGTTCTAGTTGCGAGCTAGTCTCGATCTGTTGAGAGTAAGTTTCACACACACTGTGCTGGTCAGTGGTGATAGATTAATAGGGAAATCTTGAAAGAGACTTATTGCTTGGCTTTAAGAACCACCTAGATGGAGTGTGCCAAGTTTCACTGAATACCTCGGGCTTGTTCCCCTCAGTATTGGACATCCGACACTTCTAGTGAGCTTGTTGGTGGAACCATTGGGTTTCGACAAGTTCTCAGCAAATCTTTGAGCTAAAGGGATAACCTCTTAAGAGGCCAAATCTAGTTTAGACAAACACTTTACTTTTCAAGCAATAAAATTTATCTCATTAACCTACCATCAATTTACCTTAATAAAATACGTGATCTACATTGCCCACGATACTTTTAAGGCACTGGTCTCATTTACACACTTTGCAAAGCCATATGCTTCACTTTATTTTTCAGTCATTTACTTGGAAGCAAATTTGAATTTTACTTGCATCTAACAATTGTGTCTTAAGTATCCTTTTATGCAAGTGTATGTTTGATATATATCGTGGTGAATAATTGATTTGTGTATTTTTACTTTATGTTGGTTAATGAAAGAATAAACTCCTAGATTCATTTCTTGTACTTAGTTTAGTTCAAGCCTTAGTATTTTTGTTAGGGACTACCCCCCTTGACTTCGCTAGGAGTTGGCCTAGACAGAGGAGTTGAGGATTAGGTGACAACACCTTAACTCACACTTGCCCCCAAGTACACACCGAGTGGATTGAAGATTTCTTCCACGTCTCCTAGGTGTGCATAAGGCGACAACAGTGCAGAAAATGCTTTTGCACTTGACCATGGAAAATATTGTAAAGGACATTTCATTCAGGTGTTCAGAAAATTCTGCTTCCACTGCAGTTTCAAGCAATATACCTGCTATAAATATGATTGAGGGAAAAGGCTACAGGCTGCAACAAAGAGTATGTCTTCTGACAACAGGAAGAAGGCGTATAGATGGGGTCTGAGTGCTGTCTCATCCTGATTATAAACTCTTCGTGCTGGTGGATCCATCATTTATGAAGCTCCTGCATTTAGCATGGTCGTTCTGGGGTGTTTCCAGTGCTCTTTTCCTCACTTGTTTCAGCCATATCTACAACATAATACATGCAACATTTGATGCATTGATGCAAGGGTTTTCTGTTATGATTAAAGGTTAGAAGCACAAATGAGGAGAGCTCAACATACGAGGATGTTGGCGCAGATTTGAAGATCATAAAACAATAGAGGAGTTTCCCAAGGAAAGAGGGCAACTATCATCACAAACCTCACATTTGAGATGGTCAACAAGTGTATTTTAAGGCCGGACCTGTAACAACTTTAAGTGGTTTAAGAAAGGAGATATGTTCCAGCCCTTGACATGGTCAAGCAACAATAAAGGGGGAATGATCAAGCTAGAATGAGGAGAAATGGGAGCTGCAATTTATTCTAAGCAAGAGTCAAGGCTTATTAAGAAGAGCATTCGACTGTTTCTTAAGTGCTTTTGCTATTTTGGGAAAAGGAGGTTATTAAGTGGTCCATTCATTGGAGAGCGTCGAAGCTTCAAGGAGATATGGTCAAAGTGGTTCAGGAGGGCCTCCTTTACATGCTTTCCAAGAGCATCCCATCTTACAAGGAGGCTGTTGAGGATTTCATGGCTAAAGTTGGCACCTAGCCCTAGAACTCTCCATGTGAAGCGGTCAAACTATTTGTTAGGCACATTTACTAAGGAATCACCCAAACTACTCTTGCACATATCCCTAGGACACATTGCCACTTAAGTTTTATTGATATTTAATTGTTGAAGTGGTCAAAGGAAGGAGCGTCCTAGCTGAAAAGGGAGACAAGTGGCATACAAGCCCTAAAGTCTTGGTCAAAGAAGCCTATTTCAAGATAGCACATAGCCTAGGAGGATTACAAGTGGTGCGAGGACCCAATCAAACCTTCCTATTGCATATATTATTATTCATGTAGAGTGCCTAGCCTTTAAGGAGACTTCTAAGTGCTGTTTGTATGCCTTAAAACATGGATCTAGATGTTCCCAAGTATATTTTAACATTATTCCTTGGAGAAAAGCATGGATCTAGAATTATTTAATATTTATTGCTTTTCCTTGGAGAAATTAGTGGATCTAGAAACCACTAAATTACTTGTTTATTGTAAGAGAGGTGAGCTCATCTCTATATAAAGAGGAGCCTCTCATTCATTTGGCATGGTTGGATTGTTAAGGAGATCCCCTCCAAAAGCTTAGTTGAAGATCAATTGGAGGATGAAGTAAAACAACTTGTAGGTGAGGGTCATCATCTTCTTTTGTACTTTGCATGGATGGATTTGAGTGTTGAAGTTGCTCTTATAAATATGCTATAATGACCTTCATATAATAGACAATTTTTCCATTGAGGAAGGAATAAGGTGAGGTGTGTTGCCACCTAATCCACACCTCGGGTCACATGGAATAAATCTTCAATCCACTGGGTGTGGCCTTGGGGGCAAGTCTCGAGCTGGGTAGTTGTCACCTGACACTCGACTCCTCCGGCTAGGCTAAATCCTAGCGAAGCCAAGGTGGGTAGTCTCTAATAAAAGAATCTAAGGTTCGATTAAGCTAAATGTAAGAAGTTCTAGGAGTTAATATGAAACAAAAGAAAATACTACTAATCTAACAACATATATGACACATCCAAAAATCGCTCATGTGAAAGATATTCAATAAAGGAAATACTTCAAGGAAAATGATAACAAGCAATTAAGAATACTTGAAAGTAAATGCTGATAAGCAAAATGGAAATATTATAGACCAGTGCCAATATTGAGAGTGCTACTGCAAGATGTTGTGAAATGCTCTTGGTAGATTTTATTAGTTAAAGGTGACTGATTGAATAAATGGGTTAATTCAATGAGATGGATAGATAAGTGCTTATCCACTCATGAGTGGACGAGATTGCAAGTGTGAAAAAGGAAGATCTACTCTATCATGTATTTCCTTAAACTACTATCCCTCAAATGAGTACAAGCAAGATTGCAAGGAGTTCCAATGTGGAGAGAGAGAATCCCAAAGTATCCCCCTGAATTCACAAGTCAATCTGCCAGTGTGGGTCCCGTATCGAGCAATAGTGGTATAAGGTTTTCCCTAGTTAGACTACTCCACAAAAATTAAGTCCTTCTCTGATCATGCCAAGATCTAGCAAGTTGGTGAGGCCGAGAGTATAACAGGGCCTTAACGGGAACGGTTCATTGTTGTGCCAAAATTGAAATAACTTGAAAAAGGAAACTAAACTAACTAATCTAAAATGAAAAGTAAATGTTTTGCGATGTGTGGGTTCATTTTAGATTGATTTTGTCTTTTAGAGTTAGCAAAATTGACAAATGCAAAATGCAAAAAGGAGACAATTCCCCCAAAGGGTAGTGGGGATGGGAGGCCTAGTGGGTTATCCCACTACTGCTTTCAAGTTTCGATCTTTATTAGAAGTGTTTGTGGTCCCTTTATAGCTCAAGGACCAACAAACTTACAAAAGTTAATAGAGAAATGTGTTTAGAAGGAAGGTTGGGTCCTTGGATGGTCATGAATGTTCCAGATCCTTGAAAATCGGGTAGAGTATTCCCTTCGCTGTTCGTTAAACCTGCAAAAACCGCAAGCTAAAGTGGGGAAAAGATGCCTAAAAGTGCTTTGGGACAGCCTGCAAAAGGTGTTAGACTTTATAGAAATTTTACCAAGTGAAAACTATGAAACAAGTTAGCAAAAAGACCAAGAAATCAAGCAAGGAAGCTAACTCTCTTAGTGGCTTTTGCTTGCTGTTTGGACAGCAAGCAAATGGGCACTAAGATTGCCTAATAAAGAATTTAAAGCTCTTAAAAACTATCTACCTTTTAGCTCTTAAGATTTATCTATAAAACTTGCTTAAAAGATAAACTTTTTAGTGCTAGATCTAACTTTGGATGATAGCAAAATGAAAGTACAACTAGATCTAGCATATGCATGCGTGTAGAAGTAAAATCTACTTTTGATTTATAATTGAAATGAAGATCTAACTTATGCATGCAAAGAACAATAATGAGGAAATATTTAGATTTTTTGTGAAGGAGAGAGAGAGAAACTTGATAATTTGGAAGCCTTGGGCATGGAGTCTCCTAGTGAAATGTTGAGGGACTATGTCTTCGGGAAGCTTGAAGTTCGTGGAAGGTACAATCTAGTCCAACCACCTCTCCAAGCAAGAGGACCTGTAAGCTTAAAATACTTGCAAGAAACTTGTTAAATACTTGGTGTCACCTACAAAAGAGACTTGGATAGCATGATAGTTAGCCGAAACACACATGCAAATCAAATATCTCTACTGTAAATGATCAATAGGATCTAAGAAGCAAGTTAGCTTAATGAATCCTATCCTACTATGTGACAACACCCCTTTAGAGGCCAAAATAACAAATTAAAAGCAAGAATTTAAACTAAAGTTACCTCATGTATTAAAGCGCATGACATCCAACATCCACAGAATAATACAAGCCACCTTCTTGACCTCCAAAGCCTTCTTTATTCCAATAGCAAAATGATACAATGATAGTACAATACAAGCAAAGCCCAAACTCTCATTAGCTTACAAGAGGAGAGGATGCTTGGTTATATGGAGAAGAGGGGCACACTTCCCAAGGTGCACATCCCAAGATAGACCAAGCCAAGTGGAAGGTTGGATCCACGCCACATCTCAAAAGAACTCGAGTAAGTGCCACCACTCAAGAGATACGTGAGTAAGAGGGCACCACATGTGAGGAGGGAAGGTGCACCTCTCCTTGGGATTGGTGCCCTCAAGGAGAGTGTGCCACCTCCGAAGAGAGAGGGTGCACCTCTCCTTGGGATCTCCATCGAGTCAAGTCAAGTCAACAATTAATTCTCCCTTACTTGCTGTCAACTCTCACTAACAACCAGTGAGGCCAAGTGAACTGAAAACAAGTCAAAAACATGTCTTGGACATGTTTCCTTAATAATAGGGAGTTGATTTGTTTGTCTTTTATTCACCTTTTTCGAGTAAAATTAACTTTTTGATGAGCAAAAGTCAATTATTTCTCTCGAAAAGGGGGTAAAAGGGGTATTCTGGGTTAGAAAACGATACCCCTTAAGGCATATAACACCTCATAGTGTCCCCGAGATGTAGGACAATTGGTGACGGAGTGTGCTATTAAGGCACTCTGTGATGTTAAAGTCACCGGTTCGAAACCTGCGAGGACAAAAAATCCAGCCATGTTAGGGGTTGGTGTGGCTCAGGTCGGGTGCGATCCCCGGGTGATTTTGACGGCTTAGATGCCCCTGAGTCGCAGTTTCTCAGCCACAGGCTAGTCCCGCGGGTAACGAACAAACTAGCAAACAAAAAAAAACACCTCCTAGTACCACATTTTTAATTATTACATCAATTTACAAGGAAATTCCCCGTTTTACGGGAATTTTTTAATGCTAGAAAAAACATTAAAAAATCTTAGAGGGACCTAATGCATGTCCATAAGAGTCTAGATAAATGATTAGCATGGTAATATACATTAGACACTGGGCTCAGACAGAACACATCGAGGCCTAACCATTAGGACATATTCCAACTTTGGAGGAATGAGTGAAAAAACCTAGAAAATTATAAATCGTTGAAAAGCAAAGTATAATTAACCAAGTGAAAAAAACACACTCTAGAGTAATGCACTAATGACCAAGTCTTGGGGAGCTGAGTCTTTTACATACAAAAGACCTCATGCAAGGAAGGACTTACGATGATCCACAAGATTGGACAAGACACTTGTTCAAAATTAGAGTTTAGAAGTCCTACCGAGCACCATTGCCCCTTCATTTCTTCTTCTTCTTCTTCAATGCATGTTCAATACCCCCCTTGGGGGGAATTGTATAAAATGAGTTAGCACGAGGTCTCTTGTATGTAAAAGACTCAGCTCCCTAAGACATGGTTATTAGTTCATACTCTACAGTGTTTTTTTTTCACTTGGTTCATTATACCTCGCTTCGACGATTTATAATGTTCTAAAATTTTTTCACTCATTTCCTCCAAAGCTTGAGTGTGTCCTAATGGATTTGCCTTAGTGTGTTTTGTCCGAGTCTAGTGTCAAATGTATATTACCATGCTAGTCATTTGGCCAGAGTCTTATGGACATCCATTATGTCCTTCTAAATTTTTTTAACGTAAAATGTCTAGTTAAAAAAAGGATGTCTTACCTTGTAATTTCATGTACTTATTTAATAAGTGGTACTAGGAGGTGTTAAAAACCTAGGGGAGTATTATTTTCTAACTCAGAATACCCCCTTTTCGAGCAAAATAATTGATTTTTACTCATAAAAATCAATTATTTCCACAAAAAGGTGATTTAATTCATTTCCTATTTTTAAGGAAACATGTCGGGGACATGTTTTTGACTTGTCTCCAGTCTAACTCTCCCTCACTACTGGTTAGTGGCACTTGAGGCGAGTTCTGAGTGACTTTGTGGCAAGTTAAGTTTACTTGGTGGAGATCTCAAGGAGAGGTGCGCCCTCTCTCATGGGAGGTGGCACACTCTCCTTGAGGGCGTCAATCCCAAGGAGGCACACACCTTCCCTCTTGAGATGTGGCGCTATCTCACTCACTTTGCTTGGAGTTGTGGCAACTTACCTTGAGTTCGCTGGAGATGTGGCATTGATCCACCCTCACACATGGCTTGCCTCACATTGGGATATGTGCTCCCATTCTTGGGAATTGCGCCTCCTTTTGTTATTTAATCAAGCATACCCCTCATTTGGTTAATGAGAGTTTGGGCTAGCTTGTGCTTGTACTGCTATTGTAATATTATTCCGGAATAAAAAAGGAAAGACTTTCTAGGTCACATTAGTGCGGTGTACCTATTGTGTGGATGTTTGATGTTTAATGCTTATTATATGAGGTAACCGTAGGCTTAATATTGCATGCATTTACGTTATTTTTGGCCTTTGAAGGGGTGCTATCACCCAATAGGATAAGATCTCATTAAGATAATCAACTTTTTAGGATCTTATTTTTTTCTTATACTAGAGATATTAGATTTACATGTATTTTTGGTTGTATTAACATGTTATCTAAGTTTCTTGTGTAGGGATCACCATATTTAACGCATTTTTTGCAAGTTTTAAGTTTTTACAGGTCCTCATTCTTGGAAGTGGCGGGATTGCCTTGAGAAACCTTCCACAAGCTCTAAGGCTATCGAGAACAGAGTTCCTCATCACAATACCGAAGGACCCCATAGCCCAAGGAAATTCCGCATTCCAAGCTCCCTCTCTCTCCCTTTCATATTAAATTCAAATCTGGTTACATTTTCTTGCATGCAAGTTAGATCTATGTTTTAAAAGTAGATTGTAAATAGATCCATACACATGCATGCATGCATAGCTAGATCTACTTTATGCTTTCATTTTCATTAATCATCTAAGTAGATCTGATAAAAAGGTCATTAGCGAGTTTTATAGCTAGATCTTAATGCTAAAAGGTAGATCCTAATTAAGAGCTTTAATTTCTATATTTTGGCAATCTTAGTGCCCGCTGTTCGCTGTTCGCTGTCCAAACAGCGAACAAAAGCCACTAAAAAAGTTAGTTTATTGCTGATTTTCTTAGTCATTTTACTAATTTTTCATCTAACCTTCACTTGGGAAATTTTGCATGAGACTAACAACCTTTTGCAGGTTGTTCTAATTTTTTTTTGCAAAATTTGCTTGCTGTTTTCCAACATTTCATGAACAGGTAGAAGGAAGCTCTGCCTGTTTCTCGTGGATCTGGAGTATCCGAGACCTCCCAAGGAACCTAATCCTCTTTCTAATCACTTTCTTCCATCATTTTGTAAGTTTGCTGGATCCTTAGTCTATAAAAGGAAAGCAAACACTTCTATTCGAGATTGTAATTTGCGTTGATGTTTTTGGTAGCTGTAGGAGGTATTCACCTCCAAGAGACCTCCTACAGATTGATATCCTGAGAAGAGAAAACCCTTCTCTAGCAATGAGAGACAAGGTCATAAGTCGGCCCTATTATGAAAGTAATTTATCTGTAACTTATACAAGTTGACCCTATTATGTAAAGACAAATTAATATGCAAGTTGCACAAGTCGGCTCTATTGTGAAAGTAAAAAGGTGTGTCCCTTTGCTGTAATGAACTAATATAAAAACGTGTGAGTCATTCTCATTTGAAACACAACAACTCGGCCTCCTAACACATCTGAGGCAGCCATAGGAATACTAGTCTGAGGCAGCATAATTCGGCCTGATCTGAGACATTTCTGTAACATCATCTATCTATGTATTTGGGTGAATTTCTCTTGGATATCTTTATGTAGCAGGTCTCCTGCTCTGCTCGGGGGTGGCACTTGAGTATGCCTATGGTTGGGTGGTAATGAAAGAGCATTACCTATGGTTAAGCGAGCATACCCATTTTTTGTGTTATCTGTGCTTGGTTATTCTTCTTGAGGTCCTAATTATTTATTGCAGTTAGTCTAGCAATAAAATTTCAACATGGTATTAGAGCAGGTCCTGAAGAATACCATCTCTGCACAAACAGTTAAGAGCTATTGCAGGTACAGGAGAAGGGGCTGAGCCTTCTCTTAGCAGCCCTGTGATAAAATTAGAGGCTGGCCGCAAGCTTATTGACTTGGTCGAGCCCTTGTATAGCCCTTGTTTAATCCTAACAAACCCTCGCCATGCCTTTTGAAGCCATTTGGAACCTTGACTTGGTTCCCAAACACCCAAAAAAAATGAATCTGCTTCACTGTGTTGGAGCAGCTAGGGAGCATTGAGGGAGTGCTTAGGGAGCGTTTAGGGAGTGATGCTCCCTGAGCCCTTTTCCAAGGGAGTGTTCTCCCGAAAAATGCTCCTAGAAGGGAGCGTGCTTCGAGAGCGGGGGTGGGGGGGCGTGCTCCCCCGTAGCGTAGGCCAAAATTGAGTCTTGTTGGGGCACCAATAAAAAACAAAATACATGTGCGAGGCCTGAAGGATGCAAGCAGCCGTAGTCAACTTCCTTGCAAAGGGGATGCTTTTATAATGCCAAATATGTAACTTACTCTATAGCCTTTGCAAGCACCAATACAACATAGCAACCGGTGACAACCCAATCCCAAAGGGTATACCTAGATATTTGGCTATAATCCTTGACGAATATGGGACCAATGCTGGAATCCACTTAGGAGGGGAATCCAATACAAGAATCCAGTAATCAGTTTTATGAGCACTGATGATAGCCCTTGAAGGAGCACAAAATGTATCCAAGCAAGAAAGAGCCCCTCAACAAACTCTTGATCAACATCGACAGAGAGGAGAGGATCATCTGGGAAATGGTTATTGACCATCCTTGAGTTATCTGGGAGCAAAATACCTTTAACTTGTCCTGCAATACTCGTTGCCTCCCTTAATTGCAATCACATTATCCACTTCAAGAAATAGGTTTATAATAATATAGTTGATCTTTTTCCCTGACTTATGCAATGGAGTTTAAACAAGAAATTCAATTAGAGGGAAATCCCAAAATTATTATTTGTCCCTTAATTGCAGTCACAACATCCACTCCAAGATATAGGCTTATAATAATATGGTTGATCTTTTGCATTGGCTTATGCAATGGAGTTAAAAAAGGCTTTTTTCTTACCAATCTTAAATTTTTTAATGATAACAATTCAATTGGAAAGCTACTCAAATCTCCTGTTTTTTCTTGGTTTATAGGTTTTTTTCACAAGGTTTTTTAGTTAGTTTAGAGGAATTTGAAATTGTAATTAATTTACGAAGCTTGTATTGGTTTGTTTCCTTTCTTCACTTATTTGACAAAGCCTTGCTTATTATATGTTGGATATATTCTTTAGTAGGTAAATCAACTATTGTTGGTAAACTCCTCCATTGTTTGTTGGTACATATGGTTTAGATGATGTCTTTTGTCTCTATGAGCTTGCTTTATGTTGAAATATTGTAACTGCAAAGAATATTCTACTTATTATTGAGCTATTATCTTATAGATCAATCCCCTTTTGTGGATTGATCATTTTGGGCTTTGTATAAGACCAAATCCCCTTTTGTGGATTGGTCAAACCCTAATTATATGTTGCTAATTAAGAAGTCGGCCCCCAGGCCTAATTAAAGTGGTTTTAACCACTAAGTGAAGAAGTTGGCCCTGCTTGATGAAGAGACACCACCCTAGCGCCTGCCAGCCAGTATAAATAAGAGAGGCTAGCGCCTCATTAGCTCTCTCACTCAAGTCACTCATCTAGTGCGCAAGTTTGAAGGAAGTTGAAGTTGCCAGTTGTCGGAAGAAGGAAGAGAGAGGTGCATTGCTCAGTGTTGGATATTCTCTAGTGTTTGGTTTATTATCTTGGCATTGTATTGGTTATCTATATTAAGGAAGTTTTTGCTGGGTTTTCTCCCCCATGAGGGTTTCCCAGGATAAATGTTGTGTACCTTGTTATTGTGTATCTTTCAATGATCTTGCTTATGCTATTATTGTCTAGTAAATTGAAAAGAACTTAATAGCTGCTCTAAATTTAACACTTTATTTGTCTTCATTTGATAAGATTGTGTTTTTTCATCAACAATTGCTTGTATACATTATAATTTAAATAACATTAATTTGGTGGATGGCAACTTTTTACTTATTTTGAATTACACTAGGAAGAGATTGTCCAAATATGTAAAGTGAAGGTATGCAGAGTCTTATTTGACATTATATGTTTTCTTTGATACAGGAAGCAGCCTGGGATTCCCTATTTGAATTGGTTGTTTCAGGAGACATCAAGTCATGTAAGACACTATGCCATGGCATATGTTGTGGAAGAAGTTTTGTATTCTATGTTAACAAAAGTAACTTCAGAATGTTGCAGTGTTATGCATTTTCTTTAAGATCTCTTTGCATTGTCATGTGCACTTTCTTTATGATCTTTCATCTAACCTTCTATCATCTCTATAAGCTCTAGTTATTTTTTCATTGATTTTTAGCAGTCTGTTTGTTTATGGTTTACAATATCTTTGATCAGTGTGGTTTTAGTTTATCAGTCGTGTAAGATTTATATTTCATTCTTCCATGCACTTTTGTCTTTTTGAAATTGTGTATGACGAAATTGTAGTTATGGCATTACATATTTGCTTTTTATAACTGTTTATTTCCTCTTCTGAACACACTGGCCTATGAATATTGTATGTCATCGTAGTTATCGACCTTTCGTTCTCCCTTGATACACCCAGATCGTATGGGATATTGATCCTTCTCGGATATGTCTTGGATCCTTCATGGATCTGTATTCAAAAGGGATACCACATGGACTGCTACGGGATTCGTTTTAGGTACGCCAGGGACTGATTTCCATGTTGTATCCTCCACTTGGAAAATAAAATTAAATAAATGAACATGCACAACAATTTCAACAACTAGACAATTGAGTATATCTCATTAGACTTGATTTCTGCTATACAACCACCCATCAACTAGAGCTCACCTTGTGCAAGAATTGTTGTCATTTACATATATTTCAATTAGTAACCTTATATTTGAAGAATTATATGAAGATTATTTTTGAATCTTGTTGCCCAGATAAAATTGAGGTCAAATTAGTATGATATTAAGCAAGATCTATTTTTCATCTACTTGAGTGTTGTTGAAGCAATCATTTTACAACTTTACAAGTAATGATATTCAAAACCACATAATACTGTGCAAAGGTCATAAATGAAAATCCTTTTTTACATGTAGTATAGGATAATTTTTGCAGCCAACTTTTCTTCTTCATGACATCTGATTTCGAATTATTATCATACTCTAAAACAATATTTTTTCACAATTGTGCCTGTTATCACTTGGCATTGTCCTCTAGGGAAATCAGTCCCAATGGGGTCCACACATTCCATTTTGGAGGCCTGTCTTGCACACATGTTGAGGCATGTTATTATTATATTGAATTGAAGAGGGGCTGCCCCCTTTCTTCATGGAGTTAGTTAAGCATTGATGACATTCGACATGTCTTCTTCATGGATTTGGTGCCTTGTTTCATGGATCCACTTTCCTGACACTTGATTTGTTGAGGATGTCCACCCTTTTGCTTCCATGCCTTATTATTTCGATGTTCTACATGGAGATCTCACACTTTCTATATTTGGAGGTTTGACTTGGTTTAAGCCCTATTTTGAGATGTCCACCTTAAGGAAGTAGCTTGCACTCATGTCAATGCTCATGGTTGAGGATGTCCCATATTTGAGGAGCTTTATCACACATTTACTCATGAATGGAGGAGGACGCCTTACTCATGATGCTACATGTGCCATCTTATGAGGGTCTTACTTGGTTTTTCCATGGTTTGAGGACATTTCACCTTGGAGAGCTACACATCCACATTGGAGTGAATCTAGGAGGTTTCAAACCCTAGATCTAGGGTTTCATTACACATTTTTAGGGAGCTCTATACATGGATCTTCTTGGAGACTAGATGTTGGAAATTTGACATGTTCTATGTTCTCTTTGATGGAGACGTCCCACCTTCATGGAGCTACTTTGTTGGAGATTGGTACACATGGCTTGACCACTTTGTATTTTATGCATTATTGCTTAATTGGTTGGAGGATATTGTTTCTTTATTTCTCCCTAGGCTAGATCTAGGTTAGATAAGGGTTTGCTCTCTTCATTGTTTCCCATGGTTGGATTTTTGGAGTTTCCACTCCTTGGAGCTTAATGGATATATCTTTCTTGGAGCATAGGTGGTGTCTGAGGGTTTCTTTCCTATCAAGGTGTGGCTTATTGTTCTAATTCTTTCTATTGTTGCTTATTATTGTAAAGTTTCTAGTACTAATGTCTTGATTCATCCATCACCTTTTCTACTTCATTATATTACAAAAACATTGTTTTGCTAGAGCTATCTCTTCACATCACCTTTGAGTTTCATTGTTATAGCTTTAGTAATCCTAATAACTAGGGATATGCCCCTTGAGTTGGAGAAGAGAACCTAAAGTGAGAGGATAGGTTGCTTAGGTGATAGTGGTGACCGTCCTAGTAGTTCCCTCTCGTGTTGCAACTTGTGGATTAGGGATTTTATTAGTAAGTGCGAGTTGAGGAGGTAGTACATCCTCTCCAGAAATGGGAACATTGCTGCCATGCCCTCTTGAAGAAGCAATTGTTGGTGCCTCCTCATCAAACAAATTAAGGTGAGACATGGCACTCAATGTCATATCCAAGTTAGCCAACTTTGGTTCCGCATCACATAGTTTGGTGGGCCCCGATTTTTATTCATCCTTCTTGTATGATGGAAGGTGAAGGATGCAATGAACATACACAGGTTCCTCACCCTTCTTGGAGCCCAATATGTTTCGCTTCATTGAATGGATGAAGCCATATGTACCCCAATTCCTCTTTACTGATGAGAAACTAGCAACCTGTGACAAGATCCTTATTACTAACTTTTAGATATTTGGGATTTCCCCACCATGGAAGTTCCCCCAATCAATCAGAGTTAGTGAGGTATTGTCCTGCATAGCCTCAACATCTGTACCCAAACCCTTGGATCCCAGAAAATGTGAAAACTCCAAATGTATCTAAACCCTTATATCAGGATATACAAATAGTTTTCTAAAAGCTTTCTTAAACCCTTATGACACTTCTAGGTCCTTGTTTGGTGCAGTTCTTTCTGGATCACTCATCAACTGTGTAGAATAATATTTGGGATTCATTGCATAGGCCAAAAGGTGCAATGGGGTGGTCATATTGTTCCACCTTTTGGTCAATATGTTGTTTACTTCATTGTAAAAAACTTCATTTGGGACTTGCTTCTTGGCATTGATGACCTCCCTTATCTTCTCTATTATGGAGTCAATGCCGTCACACACCTCTACCAAAATAGGTCTATCTGTGTTAAGCATTCAAAGCAAATCCACAATTGGCTTAGAAAATGCCAAGAGGTACTCCACCCTATCCCACCATTCATCATCAACAACCATCCTCTTGACTGCTTGTGCTCTTTCACTTTGGGATTGCCTCTGTTGAGTCCAAAGATAACTACATACCATTGATTGTAAGGCTTCTTTCACTTGCACAAGCCTCGCCAAGCATATGATGTGAGAGGCAAAACGAGTCTCAACAACCTGCAAGTGCCAAGATTTCAATCAATTAAAACTGAGATAATAGATTAGAATTTAGAGTCCTAGAATTTATTAAGTAATGTTTGGGTACCTTAAGAAGCTCTAACTTCACAAATTCTCGATAAATGACTTGGGACATGTGACAATTTGTGATAAAGCCTTGACTTTTCTTTCCCTCTTCAAAAATTTGTCTAATCCACCCACGTTGGGTACCCATGTTGCTCAACATGAGGTTAAATAAATTTACAACACATGGGGTCCAAAAGATGTGTTGATATTTACCTTCAACAATTAGGTTCGCTACTCTACACATATTTGCGTTGATTTTTGTGACCTGGGCAACATTTTCTGTCCCCACAGATTCAATTGCTTCAATCAAAATGTCAGCAATGAAGTGAGCATCCTTTTGCTTCCCTTGAAAATCAACTTCCTTAAAAAATATTGCCCCTTTAGAGCTTTGAGCAATCACATCGATCAAAGGCCTATCCCTATGATCTTTCCATCCATCAAAATTGATGGACATCCATGAAATGTGTCATGAATTACAAATGGGATTGAAGGCACCCTCCAAACGTAACTTCTCAACAGTCAAAAGTGTAGTGCAAACCTTCTCGTAACCAAGGCCCTTGTACCCTTTTGGGGCTTCATTAACTTCCTTAATCATCACTGCTCAGTAAGGGATCGTACTAGGTTAAAAGGAAGTCCATTTGTAGAAATGCATTGGCCTATAGCTTCAACTGTGATGCCTCGAGCGCCATTATTAAAACTATTTTCTAATGGTCCCAAATTAGTCCGCTTTGAAGGAGTGTTGATTTCACAAGGGGGCTTAGTTACCTGACACATCCAACCCTCCCTCGTGTCGCGTAGCCTGCGTGTCGGACACATGTTTAGGACATGTCATGTTCACATGACACTCATGTCTTGAAAATAGGACATGTGTCCTGCTCAGAAAAGGACCTGGGCTCATGTTTACTCATGCAAGTTGCAGTTGTGAGGTGTTTCAGTGTGCAACTAAGGGTTATGTTTCCTAATGCTATTTAAAGAGGTCCCCACCCCCTCCATTTCACCCACCCTAGTAAAAGTGACATTCTCCTCATCTTTCATTTTCATCCTTTTAATTAAATTTTTAACATTACCATTAACCGTTTCAGGATGTTTGAGAGTGGTTCCAACCTCATTGGACTTCATATGGAGAAAGTAGAATTTTAGGTCCCATTCAAAATTCAGCAGACTTACCGGTTTTCAGGATTTCAAGATTGGCAAGATTGCAATGTTTCCACTGGATTCTATCATGTATGAGGGTATGGAACTGACATTTAATCAAGGGCACCAAGCCCTTTATGTACCTCGATGTTGGTGGCATTCATCGTTGAACTCTTCTATCACGACCCTAGTAAAAATGTACCCTTCACTCAAGTATAAACTCTTCTGTTGAACTCTTCTCTTTGTCATCGTGTCAAGTGACTTAGTGGTGTATGTGTACACCAACCTTTGTCTTATTTGCAGGCACTGGGCAGAGAGAAGAGTGGTTGAAGGGAAAGACAAAGATGTGGGATGTGTTTCTTGATGACATCAGTTTGGACAACAGTGTTTAGTTGGCAATGTCATCATTTATGTTAGTAAGTTAGGAACTTAGTAGTTACTAAGTTAGTACTAGTTGTATCATTGAATTTGTATAATCATCATGTAAATGTTTACAGTTTAATTATTTCATTTTTGTATGTGTAATTCATAATATATATATATATATATATATATATATATATATAATGTGTCTTCTGTGTCCTGTTTCCGGGGGTTGTCGTGCCCGTGTCGGATACTTGTATTTCTGTGTCCTCCGTGTCCCGTGTCAGGTGACTTAGCAAGGGGGCAATAGAGGCCTTGATGAAGCTGCTCCCAGTCTTGTTGGTTGTTTGGTTTGAAAGAGAGGGTTTGACTCTACAGCTTTAGCATCTGCCTCATCCTATTCTTTCTTATATTTTGCCATCTTTTTCTTGCTCAAACCCTTTCCATCTGTCCCATTTGGATTAGGTGGGCCAGTGCATACTCTAATTCCATTGTTCTTCGTACCAATTAAATGTGCTTTCACCCAGGTGTAGGATGCCTTGAATTCCTTTTTACATTCACTACAAATTCATACCAATGAAGCCCCTCCTAGGATCGTCCCCACAACAGTGACATATTTCCAACGAGGAGACTTTGGATCATTTTTCTCTTTAGTGGCAGATTCAATTCCCCCAACATTCAGGGACAGTGATTCCATGATGAATATACAAAAAGAGTAGCTATAGCCTGTGATACCAATAAAATAAACCAAAAATGATAATCAGAAAATAAGATTTGCAGACTGCAGATCTGATATATTCTATGTTGCACTGGTTTTGGGGATGGGGGGACGAGTTTCCGGGACGGCTAGAGCGCACCCCCAAATTTCTTAGGGGACGGCAAGTTGGGGACGACAATAATATATATATATATATATATATATATATATATATATATATATATATATATATAAAATTTAAAAGAATAATAATAATAATAATAATAATAATAATAATAATAATAAATATTTAAAAATTCAACATACATGAATGCTAGTTTTAATTTTCTACATACATATAAATATTAATATACATATGATAGTTTTAATTAAAAGTATAAATATACATAATTTATATGTATTTAGTATTAATATGATAGTTTATGTATATGATAGATTTAGTACTAAAACTGTATTTAGTTTTAATTCAATATGATAGTTTTAATTTATATTTATAATGAAAACTATTAGTTTTCTAAATACATATAAATTATGATAGTTTTAATTTTCTACATACATATAACTACATATAATTATGTTACATGTATATTTATAAAAATACATACATATAAATATAAAATAATAAATGTTAAAAAAATTTAAAAATTCACAATACATGAATGCTGTCTGCCATGGCCAATCCAAAGGCAAGCCAATGAATGAATTGTCCCACGCATTTCCCTTCACCGTTATCCACCTTCAGTCGGTCAACTTTCGTTGCTCCGGTTTAGCTTGGCGTACACCGTTCTTCGCTTTTATAAACGATGCACTCTTGCGTTTCCATGATGCAACATCTATCTGAATTGGATGCATGATCCTACACCTGGTAAATAATAGATATAAATTAAAACATTGCAATAAAAATTTAACACGCTAATAAATTTGAAATTTGAAAGCTCAGCTCCTGACTGTTGGCAGCAAATAGAGGAGAAGAGAGCTGATTCTGGATAAATGCTGGTTGTGTGGACTTGGCGAACAGAGAAGTCGCTTTAAGGGTGTGCGCTGTAGAAGAAGCCCGCAACTAGTCTGTAGCTTAAGCCCGTGACCAGACTGTTGGATGAAGTCTGTGCCAGACTGTTGGAGAAGAATGAGAGGGTGTTGTACCCAAGCCGTTCCGGAATTTTGCGAGGGATGGATTGGGAATGCCATGGAAGTCCCCGATGGCGTTCCCACTGTTTTGGGAACATTTCCAAGGTGTTCTCAAGTCCCCAGAACGCTGGAACGCAAGGGACAAAGGGTTTTTTTGGCGGGGATGCGTACCCATGCAACATAGGATATATTCCATCTGTAGCAAGCTAGCAGCATGAACAAACCTTCCAAGTTCTCAGCTTTGAATGATGAACCTGATACAGGAAGAACATGTTTTTTAAAATTTGCTTTTTTAAAGTTTTTTTTTTTTAATTTTTTTTCAAATTTGTTTTTTTTTTGTTAATATGTTTTTTTTTTTCTCTTTTTTAAACTTTTATTTTTTATTTTTTCTTCAATTATGTTTTTTAATTTTTCTATTTACTTTAGAATTCTTTTTTGTTTTGATAGGATCTAAACTTTAAAGGCAGTCAGAAGAGTCATGGGGTTTGTTGTTGTAATGTATCTAGTAGATACATTACAACAGCAAACCTCATTACTATTCTAACTGTAACAGCAACCTTGAAAATCAGAAAACCCCAATACAATGTATTATTTAAAATTTTAAAGTCTAAATAGTGAAGACTAACTGTAGTTTGTAACAGCATATCAAGTGCAATCTGTAACTGTAGTCTAGTGTAGTCTGTAACAGAAATGTTGGGTATCTGTAACAGCAAGGTTCAAGCAACAAGAACTTAAGAAGCAAGCTTCAGGTAGACTCCTAGGAAGGAAAAGCATTGCACTAGTGACTAAATTAATTGTACAGGTCTCCACAGCATGAATTAAAAGAATAGTTTCAGCTTTCAGGACTCCACAGTATAGCAGAAATAATAAAAGTTTTCAGGACAGCAAGGCCCAAGCAGCAAGAAGTAAGCTACAGGTAGTTGGTGTACATATCTCATACCTAGAAATGAGGACTCCTGAGTTGCAGCTCCAAGCTCCAAGCTGGAACTCCAAGTAATTCGATTAACCCTTAAGCATTCAGACTCCAGTTCAAATGCTCAAGCTGTTGATGATTGCAGCTTCATGAGACATTCTCCAGGTCGTTCTCCTCTGGACTGAATTGAGACGATCTGTGAGAACGCCCATGTGATGGGTGAGTCATACTCCTATGGACTGAGTTGAGATGACGTGTGTGGTCTCTTGTTGTGCTCCTCTGGACTGAGTTGAGATGACATGAGATGGTCTCCTGTTTGACTCCTATGGACTTAGGTGAAGTCGACTTGAGATGGCTCTCCAGTTCGTACTCCTATGGATTTAGTTGAGTTGATCTGTTTGAGAGTGACGTCCTTGTGACTGAGTACAGGTGGACATGTCCCTAGTGGCAAAGCACTAGAGGATGTGTGAGATCCCTTGCTATATTGTCAAAGAGTAAGACTTTGGTAAAACCCTAATTTGTATTGTAAAGGGTACAAGTCGGCCCCACCATGTAAAGATAATTAATATTGTGTAAAAGATTAATTATATTATTGAGTTGTAGAAGTCAGCCCTATTGTGCCAATAGACACATCTTATTGTTGAGCTAGGTCATGTATTTATAGGAGAGATACATCCCCATTGTGGATCATATCTCATTCTCACATAACATATTGTGGAGGTCTGAAATTTAGTGTGCACTTCTCTTAGGCGCTAGCTTTCTTGGTCATAGACCACCCTCTTGTGTGCACTAGGGTTTGTGGTGAAAGGGTGATCTTCTATTGACTCTATAGCAAAGGATTGCTGGGTATTTCCCTTGTTTGAGAAGAGTTTTCCCAGGATAACTTCTTGTGTCTTGTGCATGGTTATTCTTCTTGTGATCTTGGTTACTGCAACTATTGTATATTGTATTGCTGCATTGTTTATGCCATATGGTTCAAGTTCATGCTAAATTGAAAGAAACTACATGTGCTTGAGCTAAGCATTAAAAAATTCAACATGATATCAGAGCAGAGTTCTTGAAGATGACCTATTGCACAGTCAATGAAGGCAGACTGTGAAATTTTGAGGGCTGCTAAACCCCTACTATTGGTGTAAGGAAAGGGCCGAACCTTCTCTTAACCCTTCTGGTGAAGTTTAAGACTGGCCGAGCCTTGTTTGGGCTCTTAAAACAGAGATCACAGCATGGAGAAGCCCCTCTAGGGCTGCCGCAGCTAGAAGGAGCCTAACCGCAGACAAAATTGCAGACCGAATTTTTATGGCAGATCTGAGGCTATGAAAGCAAGTAAATCTGAGGCAGTTCTATGGTGTTTTTGAGGCAGTCTCTGTGGTGGATCTGAGGCAGCTTTGTGGCAGGTCTGAGGCTAGTTTCAGGCCAAAATCTGAAGTGAACTCCAGGCTTATTTTGAGGCTCATTCCTTGACAGAGATAAGGGCAAATCTAAGATTTTCTGAAGGCCGAATTTGTGACAGTCCTCTATGACAAATCTGTAGCAGCACTGAGTGGATCTGAGGTCAGTCCTTCTAACAATTTTTTGAAGCAGAAGGAGTCTCATGTATGCAGGTTGAAGAAAGCCTTGCATGGACTAAAGCAGGCACCTCGTGCATGGTATTAGAACATTGGTGGATACTTGATGAGTTTGGGCTTCGGCAAGAGTGTTGCTGATCCCAACCTATACTACAACATTGTTGGTGACAAGTGCCTGATTTTGGTCCTATATGTTGATGACTTATTCCTCACTGGTTCAGAAAGCCTTATTGTTGAATGCAAGCGTGCATTGGCTTTTGAATTCGAGATGAAGGACCTTGGTATGATGCACTACTTCTTGGGACTAGAAGTGTGGCAGAGGTTTGATGAGATTTTCCTGAGTCAAGGAAAACACACAGTGGATATATTGAAGAAATCCGGGATGACAGATTGCAAGTCCATGCCTACACCGATGGTGATGAATTTGAAGAAACTGAACAAGACTTCTTCCGATTCAAGCGAGATTGATCCACATCTTTATAGACAACTGATTGGATCATTGTTGTATCTGGTTAACACCAGAACTGATATATGCTATGCAGTGCGTGTACTTGGTCAGTTAATGATTCAGCCAAGACATACACACTCGATAACAGCGAAGCATGTGCTGAGATATTTACGAGGCACAGTTTGTTATGGACTGAGATATGCCTCTGGTGTAGACATGAGATTGCAGGGATATGCTGATGCAGATTGGGTAGGGAGCACAGTGGAATGATAGAGCACCTATGGTTGTTGTTTTACTTTGGGTTCTGCCATGGTTTCTTGGTGCAACAGGAAATAGACTTCTATAGCTTTGAGTACCGTAGAAGCAGAGTACATTGCATTATGTGTGGCAGTCCGCGAAGCAGTGTGGCTTCGCAAGCTCCTTGCAGACTTATTTGGACATGAGATGGATTCCACCGTTATTCATTGTGATAACCAGAATTGTGTGAAGCTCTCAGAGAATCCTGTGTTTCACGATAAATCGAAACACATCGAGATCAAATACCATTACATCAGAGATATGGTGCAGAGGAAAGAAGTATATGTGCAATACCTTTCTACACACGAGCAGGTTGCAGGTGTCTTCACCAAACCGCTTGCAAGGACGAAGTTCGAGTACTTCCGTGAGAGACTTGGCCTGGTGGAGAATGCCTCCCTAGCCGAGAGGGAGTGTTGATGATTGCAGCTTCATGAGACATTCTCCAGGTCGTTTTCCTTTGGATTGATTTGAGATGATCTGTGAGAACGCCCATGTGATGGGTGAGTCATACTCCTCTGGATTGAGTTGAGATGATGTGTGTGGTCTCTTGTCGTGCTCCTCTGGATCGCGTTGAGATGACTTGAGATGGTCTCCTGTTTGACTCCTATGGACTTAGTTGAAGTCGACTTCAGATGGCTCTCCAGTTCATACTCCTATGGATTTAGTTGTGTTGATCTGTTTGAGAGTGACGTCCCCGTGACTGAGCATAGGTGGACGTGTCGCTAGTGGCAGAGCACTAGAGGATGTGTGAGATCCCTTGCTATATTGTCAAAGAGTAAGACTTTGGTAAAACCCTAATTTGTATTGTAAAGGGTACAAGTCGACCCCACCATGTAAAGATAATTAATATTGTGTAAAAGATTAATTATATTATTGAGTTGTAGAAGTCGGCCCTATTGTGCCAATAGACACATCTAATTGTTGAGCTAGGTCATGTATTTATAGGAGAGATACATCCCCATTGTGGATCATATCTCATTCTCACATAACATATTGTGGAGGTCTGAAATTTAGTGCGCACTTCTCTTAGGCACTAGCTTTCTTGGTCATAGAGAACCCTCTTGTGTGCACTAGGGTTTGTGGTGAAAGGGTGATCTTCTCTTGACTTTATAGCAAAGGATTGTTGGGTTTTTCCCTTGTTTGAGAAGGGTTTTCCCATGATAACTTCTTGTGTCTTGTGCATGGTTATTCTTCTTGTGATCTTGGTTACTGCAACTATTGTATATTGTATTGCTGCATTGTTTATGGTTCAAGTTCATGCTAAATTGAAAGAAACCACATGTGCTTGAGCTAAGCATTAAAAAATTCAACACAAGCACGCCCGTTGCTGAAGTGCTCAAAAATCAAGATTGGTATTTGATGTGTGCTTTAGAGGGGGGCAAATGGTTTTATTTATATGTTTGAGGGGTCGTTAATATAGGTAAGGTGCTTTTAAGATTTCAAAGTTCAACTTCCAATTAGTAAAACGATTTTTTGCCACCCAAACTGCTGAAACATACCACGATTTTTTTCTGAGACGTGGCACTTTTTACCTAATCCATATTCGAAATTGACAGATCCATATCTGATTTTGATACTTGGCATTTCAGAATTTTTGAAATGGTAGTGATACGTTTCAAGGCCATATTCCCTCCATTATAGAATTTGAAACGAGGATTAGTGTTTCGAGGGCCTAGCCTGATGTTTCTGGTAACTTGGCCTTTGGCACAAGGAGGGTATCCCTAGAATTGGATCATTAAAGCTATGCAATGGAGGCTCAAGATACAATGGAGAAATAGCTTTAGCAAAACATAAATTGTAGTATAGATTTTATAAATAGAATGGATGGAGGACAAATACTAGTACTTATCCAACTTGGGAAAATGTAGTCGATAAAGGAAAGTAAGAGGGATGAAAAATAGATGAGCGGGGATGGGGAGAAGTGCTGACTTGACATGCAAAATCTCACCTAGGAATGCACCACTATATTGCTAGAAAATAGTAGAATAAAGGCCCTACAAAGGCACCCTATGCACTAACATGCAAAGACGACAGAGGGTGATCTTACTTCTTTCTGAAAATTACTGAATAATCTTTTAATGAAATGACATCCAATAACCATTCAACTCAATAGTAAAAACATCAAGAGCATTTGATAGAATTCACCTCATCCAATGTTCTTCTCCAATGACCAAGTCGCCCTAAAATGGAGCCCTTAGTGCAGCAGAATGAGAAGTAATTTCCAGCAATCATAAATCAGCAATATGGAGGAAAATGGAAGCCACACTTACATAGAAACCCTTACATTCACATTCACCTTCATAAGATATTCATCTAGGCTCCAAAAGAGGTATTTTTCATCAAGTCAACCATTTTCAACAATGACGAGAGAAAATCCTTATATAGATTTGAGTCCTCCATCTCCCTTACAATAAAATAATAATTAGTGGTTTCTAGATCCACTTTCTTCTCCAAGAAAAATATTAGAAAAATACGAAAGTATTACATGATGGGCTATCTAAGACAAAAACATCCAACAAAATAATAAAAATAGTGCAACAATGATGAAGGAGATTTCACAAGTCTCTCTCTCAAGTAAAACTTCTTCTTGAATGAAGCCATCTTTGACCAAGTGTGAAGGCTTGATGTGCCACATGGCCTTCTTGTGCAAATGCCCCTCTTAAAATATCCTTAAAACATGCAAATATTAGCTCTATGTGAAAGGCATTCTCCACCATGTGCATTCGTTAATCTTACTCTTCCCAAATAACCAAAATGCGTAAGCAACAAAGGTGGGGTATTCCTAAAAAAGGTTGGTTAAAATGTGGCGAGGGTTTTAAGACGACAAATTTGCAACCACCATAACTCCCCTAATTTTTGTTGGAATTTTTGTTATGACCACAATTATGAAATCTTGCAGCCATTCTACATCTACTGGGATTGTTGTGGCAACAATTTGGTCACTCTATCAAAAGATATATGCAAATGAGCTAGGACGCCCCGCCAATAAAGTTATCAAACTCCTCCAAAAGTGGATCTCATAGATAAGTATGCAAGCAATGGTCCATTAGTTGTTATAAGAACTCCTCAAACATAGGGTGACCTCAAATAATGTGCCAAGGCATAGATCCACGTGCAATCAATGAACTCTTCTCAATCCAAGGGACAAAAGAGGGATGTCCTAGGAGAATGTGCATCAAGGGTGGGTGCTCTCCAAAGTAAGAATAAAACAATCTAAAGCAAGGGTCATAATGTGAAACTATTTGCCAAAATCACCAACTGCCTCAAAAACCATGGGTCAAGAAGGAGGGTGCTCTAGGAATGTGTGAAATAAGATGAAGTGCTCTAGGGAAGTGTGCAGATGTGGAGTACTCCTCACGAAGGCATCTCATCTCTCAAGGATTCCAAGATAAGCAATGTACATCACATCCGTCCAGTTAAACCATCATCAAACTCAAGGTGCACAATTCAATTAATATCATGCCAAAATGTAAGGAATGTCTAAGTTAATAGGTGCTCTTGTCCAATGTACACCAAGATTAATATGAATGCACACATGCCTAACTATCAAGAACTACCTCAAGGCAACAAATCCAATAATAAACCGCAATACTTAGGGAAAACTCTTAGTTGATGGGTTTGCCTCTCCATGTAATGTACTACGGGTCAACAAATAAATCCAAGAAGCTCACCAAGGCTTGTGCTCCATCAAGATCAAACATGTAAGCCTCTAACATATGGAATGATGATGATACCAAGGTGAGAGAATCCACAAACAAATATGCATCAAAGCACCAACACCTTGGATTGAAAGCCAAAATTCTCCAAACCGCCTGATGGGGTAAGGTCTTCAATATGGCAGAAACCTCATGCTATATGAGGGGTAAGACCTGACTCCACATGGGGACGTGCACTCTAGTCGAGAGTGTATGAGAACCTCAAATCTCTACCATACCTGCTATATCCTGTCATAAGAAATAGAGAAAATGTGTGGCAGGATAGGTCAAGACTCTCATCCCATATCCCCACATTTCAAGTTCATAATGTTGTTGTTCAAGTTACCAAAATTCAAAAGTGGCTTTTACAAAGAAAGGCATAAAGCCAAAATGGCAAAGGGAACACAGAAAATAAAACCTAATGCTTGTGAATCAAGCTTATTCTTACTACCCTACAACTAATAGAGGAAGAAACAAATGCAAGTTGACGTCAAATAGCCAATGCAACCACCAAATGAGCTCATCAATAGCATGAGGTCTTCCCCTATGCTTGGTCACAAACCAAAACAAAGGATATATCAATCATCTGGGAGACATGGTGGAATCTCCATCATTGCTTGGCTGGAAAATGAAATGTACTCTGGAAAAAGGGAAACAAAACCAAGATCATGCCAAGGATGGAATGCACCACTGCAAGCTCTCTCTATCCATTGGTGGATAGGGCTGATGTAATCACCATCTCGAAAACATGCATAGGGAAAGCCTTCATTAAGCCATGAAATATCTTCATTGACATCCTCAAGCAACAAGGGCTTAGGCAGCTCCACCAAAAGTTTGCAACAACCTCCTTGGCTTCCATCTATCAAGCATGTATATTAAGAATGAGGATATATATCAGATCTGGAAAAATACATTAACTCATGACATAAGGCTTGCTGCCTTCTCTTAGAAGTCTGGAAATCCCTGCAATAAAACATCAATTGAAAAGGCTGTTGTCCTAGATATATTGCAGCTTCAAAAACACTCTCCTTTGCTGGTTTTTTATACATGAATTGAGTAAGAGATAAAGCCATCAATGGTTGTTCATCAACTAAGTAAAATGATTCACATATCTCCATAACCTTTGGCAAACCCTTGTATTTCTCGAAATTTCTCAAAATCCATGATGACGGCTGCTGGCATGTCCTCATGCAAGTGCATCTCATCATCACCATGTCTCTCTCCTGGATCTGAAATATCATGCACAAGTAGCTCATGAGATGAAGAAAGTTTGGTCTTCCAAAGACTTCTCATCACACGTGGCATGAAAGCTATGTGAATCTTCAATATGCTCTTCTTCTACATAACCAACATCCCAATTCTTGCAAAATGTCTTGATCAAACCTGCAAGTGAAGGTATCTCCCTTGGACAACTATCATAAAACCAATCTATTGCATCATCTTCCAAGGAACACACAAACATTTTCATCTTGGCATCCTCGTGGACAACATTGAATCTTGAAATGAATTCAATGAAAGATGTAACATGTAGCAAAGATAAGTCATTTTTTCCATAGGAATTTGGGATGTGCTTGTCCCAGTCCAGTTTACGGAATTGATTTGGATACCCTGTGATACCCGAGAAATGTAAAGGATTGAACCACCCCTTCATCCATGATTCTTCTAAATAAGCCATACTTCTTTACGTCAATCTTTAAAAAGACGAGTTAATATGAAATTTGAGTAATATATAACCATCATACCTCATTTCAAAGTTGTTGAGTTGTTAGGTGAGTCTTCAGATATGCCTTCAAATATGTTGGATGTCTTGACCTCTACAAACAACAAGTTCTTCGACAATCTTCAGGGAACAAGGCTTAATTCCTTCGTGGAGTTGTCAGAATACGATCTTCAAGAAAAATCCTCATCAATCAATGTATTATGACCACTGGTCCCTGGATCTCCAGGAAATGGACTTCATCCCTGACAACAATGCCAAAATGTTACCTCCCAAAGTAGCACTCGAGTGATAAAGCTCAAAGCAGAAGTGCAACCTTGAGGGAACTAAGGGGGGTTGTCCATTGTCATCACAATGATTCCTTCTCTCAATTTAACTAGGGCCTGCTCCAACACGAGGAGGGTATCCCTAGAATAGAATTACTAAATCTATGCAATGGAGGCTCAAGATACAATGGAGAACTAACTTTAGAAAAAGATAAATTGCAGTATAGATTTTATAAATAGAGTAGATGGAGGACTGAGACTCGTGCCTATCCAACTTGGGCAGACAGAGTCAATAAAGGAAACTAAGAACACTGAAAAATAGATGAGTGGGGATGGTGAGAAGTGCTGTTTTGACGTGCAAAATCTCACCTAGAAATGCACCATTGTATTGCTAGAAAAGAGTAGAATCAAGGCCCTTACACATGTTCTCTATGCACCCTTACACATGTTCTCTATGCATGAACATGCAAAGACGACAAAGGGTGATCTTACTTCTTGCTGAAAAGTACTGAATTATCTTCCATTGAAATGACATCCAATAACCATTCAACTCAATAGTAAAAATAGAAAGAACATTATATAGAATTCACCTCATCCTATGTCCTTCTCCAACGACCAAGCTGCCCTAAAATGGAGCCCTTATTGCAGCAGAACTAGAAATAATTTCCAGCAACGATAAATCAGGAATATGGAAGAAAATTGAAGCCACACTTACATAGAAACCCTTACAATCACATCCACCTTCATAAGATATTCAAGTAGGCTCCAAAAGAGGCGTTCTTCCTTAATCCAACCATGTTTAACAATGGAGAGAGAAAATGCTTATATAGATTTGAGCTCAATCTCCCTTACAATAAAATACTAATTAGTGGTTTCTAGATCCACTTTCTTCTCCAAGAAAAATATTAGAAATATACAGAAGTATCACATGATGGGCTCTCTAAGACAAAAACATCCAACAAAATAATATAATAGTGCAACAATGATGAAGGAGATTCCACATGTCTCTCTTTTAAGGAAAAGAGCCGATTCACCATTTTTACTCATGGATTTGACCCATGGCTCACTTTTAATTGACCACGGCTCATTTGTATGGCGACTCCTTTTAATAGATTAGTGTGGCAGCTCTCTTGGAGTGACCTACATTTTGTCCACCTTTAATCATGTCCCCCCTTTATGAAAATCGATGGGTTTTCAACAAACTTAGGATAAAAAGGGGGCCTTTTTAATATAATGTCATTTCCCCTTTTTTGTCACTTTGGCATACATTAAGATATAATTAATAAAAAGGGATGGCCCTTTTTAATATAACTTTTAATAATGCCTCTTAATGCCCTTTTATAATGTAAAGTAATTTTCCCTTTTGTAGCTTAGGATATAACTTTAAAATGCCCCTTTATTTGCCCCCTTAGTCTAGCTTTGCAGAAACCATGTAAAACCCCCAGATTGAAAAATTTTCGAGACATGGGTTTCGTCCGGGACATGATTTGCTTGTTCTCTGTTATTGAATTTACCCTCTTAGGCCATGTTTATCTCGTAATTATGCTTGCGTGACCCTTCGACAATTGATTTTTGCTTACAACCCATCCTTTTTCCAAAACTTCAACGTGGCATGTCAACTATGCATGATTGCGGTCAATTTGAGCCCCTGTTGTATTTTCGGCCTTGAGACCCCGTGCACTGGGATTTGTGATATGCCTCGTAAAATGTGAGATGATGAAATTTTGTGAGACTGCCATGTTGAGAACTGAAAATGATAAATGCACCATGGCCAAGGAATGCATACAAACTCTATAAGACAATGACCACGTGGGTAATGACATAGGTGCACAAGACCATGGTCGGGCAAGCCCTACAATGTGCGATCACTCCTACAATAGAAAGATGGCTCTTATGAAACCATGTGTCTCAATAGGTCCACCTCAAGTCCTCCAATCCTATCTAGGACGAAAGAAAGTGAGGGAGCAAACTAGAAATACTGATCATGGCCGACTACAAAGTCCAATAGTCCATAATACATAATCCTCCACATGGCCTACAAGGCTTTGACTTGCATCCTTGGGATTACAATGGTGTAGCCAGATGAAAAAATGTAAGGTACCTCCTGGAGAGGTAACACAACCACCATAGAATGATACTCCACACGTTGAATAGCCTTTAATTGCTCAATAACACAAGATAAGATAAGATAATTTTATTAATGTCCAACTAATGACCACAAAGTAGGTCAAAGGGACTGTTGAGTACAATGATGTCCATTCAAAGCAGGAGTACCAAACGGTCTCCTATAAAGAGATACAATGCATGAAGTAAAGAGTAGACAATGCAAACTGGGTTGAAGTATGAGGAATTTCAATCGCAACTACAAAGTCCCGCAATGGGGCCGAGATGCACTGGCGGAGCAGATCCAGGAGCTAATAGGTCTGAGGATCAAACCCATCTCTCCTAACATCTGAGGCTGAAAGAAGGAAACTCAACAAAGTTTGTTGGCTCGACGAAGAACTAGTGGGGAGTGCAGACCGTCCCCTGAATCGTTGCCTGGCAGGGTGCGCACGCTGCTGAGGTTTGGAGGTCCCACAGATCCTCATTGATCTAGGGTCTAGATATGTACTGATATCCGACGGTCTCTTGGTGCCCTTGTCGAAATGTAGTACCCTGAAAAATGTCGTGATCCTCTGAGTGGGGTCTGGTCTGATGGGGGGCTGAAGAATATGTGTTCGGAACCTGAGAGCCTCCTGCATATATAGGGCCAAACATCTCTGATCAGGATACCTGAAAAAGTCGGTGAGGGTCTGAGAACCCTTGAACAAGCAATGGAATCTTCCTCTTATCTCGTAGTAGACGCGACATTCAAAAATGAAGTGCACTTTGGTCCCCACTTCCTGTAAATGGCATACCTGGCAGGTTCTGTCTGATCTATCAATCTGGTGGTTTGTCTCTACCCGAAGTCTATGAGAACCCACTCTGAACTAGCCTAGAGGGATGTGAAGAGCATGCATCCAGTGACGAAACATATACTGGGGTCGAACAATGAGCCTATTGCCGTCCTAATACACACTTGCAAACGTGATCAAAGTCCAGCTCACTTAGTGTGTCCTTGGAGGCACAATGCCTAGGTTCA
>ML790315.1:462530-483624 GCA_009831015.1 Picea engelmannii | reverse complement strand
GGAAATTTCGTTTACAAAATTTTGTGCTGGAGGCATAAAATGCCCAAGTAGAACCAAAATGTCTTCAACATACTTGCATCTGATGATGCATACCTTCATGGCACATGAGTTGACCCCCTAGCTGAATAGGCGGTCAACAGAGCCCATCTCTCAATTCCAAGAAGTGCTCAGCGTAAAAAGCCATCTTTGGGTGCAACCCTCCCGGAGGGTTGATCCAGGTGACATGGACGAACTGCCTGTAAATTTCCTCCCTGATGATCTGGTTCATCTCCTGTCTAGTAGGTAAAAGGTGACCAAGAGCCTCTAAGTAATATTGAAAAGGAGGGAGATGATCCAACTGATTGCCCACAGACTCTAGGAGATCTGAAACACCTACAAACCAACATCTAGCGCGACTCAGAGGAGTGGAAAGGGTAATAGTCTCAGAAGAGCAATATGCCAGATAAGGGTACCGGTCCCTTCCCTTTTTGGAGTCTAAAAATCCCCAGACACGATGCAAGAATGAAACCAATCTAGAAACCGTCTCAAGCTGGAAGGGATGAGCTCCAAACTCTACAAGGATGATGTGCTGGGGTACTGTCTGCTTGCATCTAATGATGTGGTGGAGAAGAAGAATGTGGACTCTCTCAGCTGAAGCCCAATCTGACTCAAGTAAAGACGATCCCCAAATCTCTGAGCCATATAGAATAGTGGGATGGATCAAGGTGTCCATGAGGCTCATCTTGGACGAGATGTCCTGGAAGTGGTGCCAAAAGCACTGTCTCTCGAGAAGGGCTGAGGATCCATATCCTTTGTTGATCCGAGGCTGAAGAGTTGGACGCAAACTGAAGCAGGGACCTGAGAATTGCACCCCAAGTAAGTATAGGTGCTAGTGATCTCAATCTCCTCCCTCCTGAAGAGGAAGTGAAGGTTCGAAGTTTTCTTCACCCCATTGAAGATCATAACCTTGGTTTTATCCAGGTTGACTGTCTTGTCAACTGTCCAATGTCGCATAAAAGAGCTAAGGCATCCAACCGCCTCTGTAATCCTTCTGGGGATGAGGAGAGGAGGACCACATTGTCAACAAAGAGTATAATAGATATCAGAACCTAGTGAAGAAGACAACCATCAATGTCCTTGATATGCTCGTGTAGAAATGCCTCCAACTCATCAATATAAATCCCAAACAAGGTAGGTGACAATGGACAACCTTGTTTAACCCCAATAGTGCTTCGGATGAAATCAAACATCCCATGAGCTGTGCGAAGATGATCAAGAACAGACTCATATAGGCGCATAATAACTGTCAATAGAGTCGAAGAGATGTAAATATCTTTGAGCCCCTGGAGCAGGGATTCCCTCGGGACAGAGTCAAAATATTTCCGAAAATCTACAAAACAACAGTAGACTTTCGAAGAGTGGTGTCGTGCCTCCTCAATCACGGTGCGAAGGGTGAAGATGTGGTCAATGGTTTGATGAGCCGACTGAAAACCTGCCTGTCCTCTAGCTCTGAGGAGAGCTTCCTATGAAGAATCATAGCATACAACTTCGAGAACGTGTGGCCCACCATGATCGTTCTGTAGTTATTGGGATTTGAGCTGGAACCTGATTTATGAATCAAATGGATGATGTGGTGTGATCATGCCGGTGGAAAGCCTTCACGAACTACATGGTTGAAGAGGTCAACCAAGTAACTAACCAAAGCAAGAATACCGTGCTTAAAGAACTTTGCGTGCCTCATGGGCTGATTTACTGCGGTTCATCACCCAAATGGCGTCTTGAATATCCCTGTTTGAGAATAGGTGACAGGAGGAGGGTGGGGAGGTAACATGAATTTGGGCCTGCTCGGGAATATCATAAAGATTGGAAGTGTGAAAGAACATGGATGCAGGGTCAAGGTTAGATGGAAGGGAGGCATGTCGGGGAAGGATGGTACACCATAATTGTTTAGGGGAATGGCCAAGGAGAGCAGAAAGGTCCCGTCTTCTCTAAGAGACAAAGAGTCGTTCTTGCAACGGAGGAGACGACGATAAGAGGCTTTGAGGTCGTAGTAGGAGTGTTGAGAATGGATGAAAGCATGGTGGATTCTCGATGTAGATTCTTGCATTCTTCATCTTACCATTTGTTCATGGGGAAAGATCCAATTTTTTGGGGGGTGGAAGTTTGACGAGTGGAGTGGGGGAAGGATTTGGGTGCTGCTTCCCAAATGGAAGATGAAAGACAGGTGTATTTAGTGGAAGCAGAATCAAGCGAGGAGAACTGGGTCTCTGATGGGAGCATCTAGCGTAGGATAGAAGAGAAGATGCTAGGGTCGCCTTTGTCAAATCGAAAGGTGGAGGGGGGGGTCAAACTGGAGAGAGAAGGAAAGAAGTGCATGATCGACAAGGGGGATTGGAGATACCGAGAGATGGCGAATAAAAGGGAGCAAGTTATGGCTAGCGAGGACATAATTAAATACACTCGCACCCCCGCCATGTGGCCGACAGGTGAAGAAGCGAGAGTCTAGGAAACATGGGAGACCATTTAAAATCAACAACTCCTGNACCGAGAGATGGCGAATAAAAGGGAGCAAGTTATGGCTAGCGAGGACATAATTAAATACACTCGCACCCCCGCCATGTGGCCGACAGGTGAAGAAGCGAGAGTCTAGGAAACATGGGAGACCATTTAAAATCAACAACTCCTGGGATTCCCCCAACTGCAATAGATGCTTACCATAAATTGTAGTGGGCCGCAAAGCATCATCTGACATCTGATGAAGCTCTACTGAATCTGGATGTATCCCTTGGGTGCACAACACATCCTCTGATCAATCATGGATAGGAATTTGGAGATCTTTAGTCCGAGCATTGAAATCGCCTAAGAGGATGACCTCCCCAACAATGGAGTATTGGGTGATGCCGATGTACAAGTCTATAAAGGGGTCCCCATTTAAGCCATTATGAATGGCAAATGGTGAAGAGGCTGGGGGAAAGTAACAAACTGCAATATATATGTACCTCGGAGGGGAGACTCTGATGCTAATACAGTTCCCACATAAACCTGGAAAACTCATCTTCGACTACCAAAGATACTCTGTTCCAGAGAGAGTCACTAGCCAAGCAAGCAACTCCACATGATCCTCTAACCCCGCTCGAGCTCCTCGTCTCCTGCCTGCAAACTAAAAACCAATGGTAACCTACAATATCTAGGAGAGGTCAAACATGGATCGCATGAGTCTCGATCACGAAGAGGATGTCTGCTGATTCAAGAGCGTCATATAAGGGTCCTGGCGATGACCAGAAAGATCCATTGCCATTCCAGCAGCAGATAGAAATGCCTGTACCCTGTCGTCTCCCCAAACAGGCCAGTCATTTGGAAGCTCCAGTTCGGGGTTCCCACCCAGGTGGGAAAGAGTCTCGAATGACTGCTCAAAGATTCGTGATAACTGCCCATTTCCTTGCCTTTCGTGTTGCCATAACTTGTTCTCTGGATTGTTTAAGCTCCACAACCTGTGCTCTAGTAAGATCCTCGTCCAAGAAGATCCTGCTGGGAAGAGAAAACAACTTCCGCTTAGCCCTAAGGACACGGAGTTGATCGGTTGCAGTCCTGAACCTGTGGAAGAGAGTGGAGTCATAGCCCAGCCAGGCTCTGTCTAGAGCTATATCGGGGAGGCTAAGGGTATCCCGAAGGAAACTAGTGCCCACTTCCATAGGATCCGGAGAGGGGTGAGGTATGGGGAGACCTCTCACTTTGAGATTCAATTCCCTTGCTCGTCTGGTGCGTTCTTCCACAGGTTTTGCTTGCACCACCTCCTCAACTGCTGCAAGAGGGGGAGGAGTTCTATCCTTACCCCGAACCACCTGTGCCCAAGACAAAACCAAAGAGATAAAATCTTCTTCATTCCACCAACAACCATTACAAGAGAAATAACCTTGCTTATATAGTTTTTAGGCTCAGACCTTCTCAATAATAAAATAATAATATCAATGTCTAAAACCCTAGATCTATTCTAAGAAAACATAAACATCTAAGATCTACTTAACCAACTAGAGTGGACAAGTTAAACAATGTATAAAATATCAATGGACAATGATGGCCATGTCACATGTCTCAATCTCTAGCAAAGATGCCTTCATAAGGACAGGGTGCATCCTCAAGATGAGTGGAAGGCCAATTCAATTTACCCAACATCTCCCTCAAAGCTCTTTAAGATGAGTTGTTCCACTAACAAATCATGAAAAATTGTGCAAATAACAACTTCATGTGGTATGTGTTGTCTCACAAGGTGGCACATCCCTCTAAATAAAGATGAATGTGGTCTCCAAGGTGTAACAATTGCTCAAACAATGTGCAAACAATTATCTCCCAAGAATAAGGAGTCAACCAACCAATAACATCATCAATCCACATACCAAGAGTTAACTAAGACCATGAATGAAGGGGACAACCCTATCTTTAGCAATAAAATAGTGCAATATATGGAATGATGCCTCAATATATGTTGTGCCAAAGTAGGTGAGCGTTGGATCAAGGTAGTCAACCCTCATCATAACAAATCCCCTCATGTGTGAATACAAGCCAACCTAGCAAGGGCGTTCAAGAACTGAGCCTCCAATCAAATAAAAAATTGGTCAAACTAGCCATTGGGAAGGCTAGAACGACCTCATCATGAGTAGCTAGTGAAGCACTCCACTAAAATATGTGGTCATGTCATAATGAAGTGGTGCATATATCAAAACCACCAAATCTACAAGGGTGCTCACAAAAGATAGCTCAAATGTCATCAAATCATGCTAAAATAAACCCTTGATGTGCTTGGAAACATGTGAAAAGGGTGCATAAGCTATGCGTTCTCCAAAAGGTTTAACAATCAATTAAGCTAATGTGTAATCCATGTGCAACATACACCAACATGTGCTAAGGAAATCATCTCCTAAGCCATTGTACCACCAAATCATACCACAACATGTTTGAATCATAATCAAGTGGTGACTAGAACATAAACATATCAAATGTGTCACCACAATGCTAACACCATACACGAGTATCTGATATGAACCATGTTGCATCAACCATCAATGATTGGAAACCATGTTGTGCTCTAGGGGCATGATCAAAGAGTGTGCAAGCAACTACTTTCCTCTAGACACCGTGCACTCACTGTTGAGAAGTGGTCAGGATACACCATAAGGAAAGTGGAGAGGAAAGCATGTGCATCAATAACAACCCCCTAAACCTATAAAGCAATCAACTAGTACCATCTTGCAAGTAAAATCATGTGTGGGACCTTGTGAATTTTCTTCGAACCCAGTTCACTAAATCAATTAATTTTTTATGTTAACTGATTCTGCCAGGTTTTCTTCACAAATAAATAATACACAACATAAAATAATAACCAAGAACTTAACAGTAGAAGATAACAACAATCACATCACATGTACACAAGTAATTTTTGGACAATTCATCCCTGGAAAAACCCTGGAGGGAAAACCAGTGCAACAGATTTGGATTTTATTATTATTGAGCAGGAAAATATAGAGATCTCTTACAATAAAATCAACCCAGCCAAATACAAAACCTCCTCAACATATGTATGGCCCCCTTCTACAAATCCTCCTGATCAGATCTGTAGGAAAATACCTCTGCAATGTTGAAGATGTGTGCCAATCTCAGTGTAGAAGCCTCCTCTGTCTCCCTGCAAACTCTCTCTCCAAACCCTCGAGCAATTCTCCTCTTTCTCTCTTCATAAAATTGCCTCTCTCTTGTGCATAAATGCACACCTCTCCAAGTTGATCTCCTTTTTACTCAATGAGCAAGTGAGAAACCCTATCTCCAAAAGGATGGAGGGCCAAGATTGATCCTCATACACCTTATGAGATCAATGGTCAAGATTAAAAGACCACAACTTAAATTATTTCTCACTTTAACTTTATAAAAGTACTCATTAAGTCAACAWTAAAATATAACCTATTTAATGTACTTTTTCCTAAGTACAATTTTAAGAAAAATATTAACCCATGGATAAGTTTTATTGTCCTCCTCCATGTTAGGATGCCATGCATGGTGAAGACCTTCCTTACTATCCAATCTCAACACTCCCTCTTAGCGAGCAAGGGATTYTGTCTCAACCCCATCTGATCTTTGAACTTTTCAAACTTGTCTGTTCAGTGCCTTGGTGAAAATATCTGCCATCTGCTCATCAGTCTGTATGTAATCAAGCCTCGCGGCTCCTCTCTGTACACAATCCCGGATGAAATCATACCTGATATCGATGTGCTTACTACGATCATGAAACACCAGATTCTCAAAGAGCTTGATGCAACTCTGATTGTCCAAGTGAACCACAGTAGCTTCTAGCTCCTGCCTGAACAATCCCAAGAGTAGCTTCCTAAGCCACAGTGCCTCACATGCTATCAAGCTCGCAGCCATGTACTCTGCATCAGCAGAGCTTAATGCCATTGATTTATGCTTCCTGCTGAACCAGGAAATTATGCCTGATCCAACGCTGAAACAACCCGAAGTACTCTTTTTGTCCTCTGCACATCCTGCCCAATCAACATCTATAAAGCCTGCCAATCTCACTCCACCACTACGCTCATATATCAACCCGTACTCCACTGTACCACTGATGTAGCGAAGCACATGCTTCACAACTATCCAATGTACTCTCCGAGGGTCCAACATGAACTGACTCAAAGAGTTTACTGCAAAGCTGATATCTGGTCGAGTATTGACCAGATACATGACCGATCCAATTAACTGACGATACACAGTGGGGTCTACTGTCTTTGAATCTGATGCATCAATCTTCCTCCAATTTGTGACTAGCGGCGTGGACATGGGCCTATAATCTGTCATCTTGAACGTACGCAAGATCTCCATTGTATACTTTCCCTGTCCCAAGAAGAAGTGCTCATCCTACTGCCAGACCTACAGACCAAGGAAGTAATGCATCAACCCAAGGTCTTTCATCTCAAATTCAGCTGCAAGTTTTACCTTGCAATCTGCTATCAGTTGCTCATCCCATGTTAGAAGTAGGTCATCTACATATAACACTAGTATGAGAGGCACCTCCCCTGCAAGAAAATACAGGTTTAGATCAGCCTCGCTCTGCTGGAAACCCATCTCCTTCAAGTAGCTGTCTATCCTTGAGTACCATGCCTGAGGTGCCTGCTTGAGCCCTTACCAGGCTCTCCTCAGTCTACACACATGCGTCTCTCTGTTGCCTACCTCAAATCCCTCTGGCTGCTCAACATATACCTCTTCCTCAACAACTCCGTTAAGGAAAGCAGTCTTCACATCCATCTAGTGAACACGCTAGCCCTTTTCTGCTTGGATCGAGGAATCCTAGCCATCGGGGCGGAAGTCTCCTCATAGTCAACTCCATCTCGCTGTGAAAATCCCTTGGCCACGGAGCGGGCTTTGTACTTGTCCACGCTTCCATCTGCTGCATGCTTGACCTTGTAGATCCACTTGGATCCAACCGCCTTCTTGCCTTCTTGCCTGGGCACCACCTCCCATACATCATTCTTCATAATGGAGGCGTATTCCTCCATCATGGCCTCTTGCCACACTCCATGCTGTGCAGCTTGCTCATAAGTGGAAGGCTTTGCATCAATGAGATATGTCATTAACGCCATGTACCCAAGTCTCTCTGGTGGTTTACTTCGTTTGAAATCTCTTTGGAAGTCTTTCCAACCTGGAATCACTGACTGTGGACTTATACCACTTAGGTCGTGGCCTAGTATTCTGCTCCTGTGGAACTGCATCACGCAAATCCTGCTCATCATCTCGCTCTTGATGCTCCTGTCCAACTGTCTCCCTTTCAACACTTGTAACTGTACCTGTACCAGTTCCCTCTGTCTAACTCTGTGATCCAGTGCTATGACTTTGTGCCTCCTCAGGCTTGACTCCTAAATCCTGTCCTTGCTGGTCGTGTGCCCGCAAGTCTTTAGACCTCCTCAATGCACGCTCCTCGAACTGTACATCCCTACACACTATGATCTTCTTGCGTGCTGGCACAAAGATCCTGTAGGCTTTGGAAGCCTCACTATATCCAACAAGCAACCCCTTATCTACTGTGGGTTCCATCTTTGTCCTCTTCTCCGAAGGGACAGATGCGAAGATGACTCACATCTAGTTTGGTACCTGTAAATACCTCCTCAGGTGTCAACTTCCCCAAAATTGTGTGGGGACTCCTGTTCTGAATATAAACAGTTGTGCAACTAGCCTCTGCCCATAAAAACAGTGGCAAACCTTGATCATGTATCATCGCCCGTGCTGCTCCGACTATGGTCCCGTTCTTTCTCTCGGCCACTCCATTTTGTTGAGGATTGTAAGGACGGTGAGTTCCTTCTTGATCCCAACACTTGAATTTTCCTGCCAGTCTGGTTCTCAACCAGAGTTCTGAACTCCTGAAATTTGTCGAAGACTTCATCCTTAGCCTTCAAAAAGTATATCCAGGTTTTCTTGGAGTAGTCATCATTGAATAAAACAAAGTATTTGAAGCAACCACTGACTCCACGCTCATCGGACCACATACGTCAGAATGTATCAAGTTCAATACTCCCTTGGACCTGTGCTCACTCGGTGGAAATGGTCTCCGAGCATACTTGCCCATTGCACAACCCTTGCAAGGGTCATGCCTCTCTGTCGTGAACTTAGGCAACCCTGTGACTGCCTGTCTTAAGTGTGCCCCAATGCATCAAAGTGTATGTGCGCCATCCTCCTGTGCCACAACTCTCCCATGTCTGTGGTTGTACTGGCTAATGCTCTCCTTGGCTGAAACTGAAGCTTGTACACCTACTCTTCTCGAACCCCAATCATCCTATCCATCTTCTCACTTGACCATGTTGGCCTGACGAACACCCTTCCATTATGGAAGCTGACCTCATACCCTTTATCCTCAAGAGTAGAGACCGAGATGAGGTTCTTTTTCAACCCCAGAACATACAGTACGTCTGCAAACCAGAGTGGTTTACCCGACTCCCTCTGTGTAATGTCCCCACTTTTGGACACCATTATATTACAGAGTGTTATGCTGACCAGAATAGCCAGATGGGGGTGATAGCAAGTACATGAGCTATTGAGGGGTTTTATTGGGCCCGACTTGCATCGCTCATCTTATTTCATCATCATGATCCATTCCACACAACTTGGTTTTGGTTCCGTTGCATTCTGATGATTTCCATAATTTTGAGTTATTTTGGGCTATATGTTAATTATATTCACTAAGGAGGTCATATTGGGCATAATACTTGGAGGAACCTCTTAGTGTAATAGCTCATCGGAATCGAAAGGAATAACACTACCGGATAGGATGATGAGAAGTGACTTTCAGTGGCCAGAGAAGCCACAAGGATAGATAAACCACTTTTTAGAGGTAAAATGGTTAATTAATTAATTAAAGTGATTTAATTAATTAATTAATAATTAAATAAAGTAAAAGTCACTTGGAGAGACAAGGAGCAGGGAGGATAAAAGAGAGATAGGGGCCTTTATTCTCTCATTATGCCGTTTATCAGTTGATATCTAGCTTCTTGCTAGTGAGCCCATGCACTTGGGGGTTCTGAGGGTTTTGACTTAACAAACCCTAGAGATCAACTTGGTGGTGAAAGATCCCACCCAACCTAGTCCAAGCTTGGTCACGGAGGTGAAAGATTCCTCCCTCACCATTCTACATCAGATCTATCATCTATTCAGTCATAGGTGAATTCTACATCGGTTACATGTTCAGAGTGAGCTAGGGCGCAACTTCAGGGGTTACCAGTAGGAGGGCGCACCACCTTGAGGAGAATAGCATGATCTAGGCAGAGGAGAAGGATTCTGAGGAAAAGGACTTCTGGGTAATCTTTGTAGGGCCTAGGGTGCCTTTCCTAGCCCTTTCTGAAGGAGGTTTCTCTGTCTTATTATTTATTGGGCTTAGCACGAGTTGGGAAGAAGGAGGGCGCATTGCAGATAGAGGGATCAGTGTTCTGGAGGTCCAGATCTTCTTCATTCAGCTTGAGACTTTCTCGAGAGGGTTCTAGTGGCCCGATCTACATTCCGGGAGAGTTTGGAGTCATTTGGAGCACATGAAGAGGAGGAACAAACTCTAGGGTTTCTACAACCACCAGGATAGTGCACAACTCAGCGAGTTTGGGTGTTTGGCACTTCATAGGGCTAGGATTTCATCTTATCATTCATCTCTTGCAGCTATTGGCCTTCAGAGGCTTGTATCTTCTCCTCTTGGACTTGTTGGAGGATTATTGTCATTTTGTTATGAGTTCTTAGCTATATTGTTCCAGATCTCTAGATCTACTGTATCAAGATCTTCTACTGCTATGAATAAAATCAGATCTAAGGTATTTTTGGTTATTCCTTGTGTTGTTGATCTTGTATCTTGTTGAGGTATGTTCCATTGCTATATCTTCTTATTTGTTGCTACAAACACACATTAAGACCATCGGTATAAACCCTAGCGCAACCTAAATGATCAAAATCAACAAAGTGTTTGACGAAATGCCACAACCAGAAAACCCATAAAAATCAATGAAAAAAGCAATGTTCGTGGCATCTTGGCTTGGGAACATTACAGTGGTATTAGAACGTTGATCCTCCCAGCCGGTGGGGATTAGCGCATGCAGAAATACARTAGAGATGGATACTGAGGACTTTGCTAGAGAGAYTGTATGTTGTGAATGGGAATACTACGCCCTTAGTGAGGGATTTAGGGCTCAAGTAACACTCCAACAGTTTATATCCATAAAAAATCCTAGGTGGAGCAAAGATGAGGTTACATATTGGGTCAACATAACAGAGAAAAACAGAGCCAAAGCAGCTAAATGGAGGGAAGCACGGATTAACCCTACACCTATTAGGAGCAGGGAGCTTTGCTACAGTTGCAAAGAGCCTTGGGAGCCAAACCACAGATGCAGGGGTAAAGGGAAGGTGCACGTTGTTGAGGTGCACTATGACAGTGAGGATGAGGAGTTGCAGGATGATGCAACCATAGATGCCTATTTACAACAATCCGATGAGGCTAGTGACTCTTGCACATTTGAGGGACAGTTGGATGGATAGGATGATTACACATGTTCCTTATCTTCCACATCAGGTAGTGTTGAGGATTCAACACTTCAACACAGTGGTGACACGTGTGGGGATTCACACAAGTTAGCACTGAGATATGATGAGAGTAGGAGGTAGGATAACCTACCCTTGGGTGTAGACATGGTTGTCAGGGGTCATGCGTGGAGGAGGATGAGCTTCCTACGATGACCGTGACACATTTGTCATCTTTTCAGTTACCCATGATAGCCATGACACATGAGGATATCATTGGCATTTATGATATGATGGAGGAGCCTTGTGTGAGGGATGCACACTAGGGACATATGGATCCACAGACCCAGGAGGAGAGACATGACTTGTAGACAGTTGACCTTACACATACGTATCGGTATGAAGAGAGTGAGTCATTTCTTTTGGAGACTCCATTGTTTGATCAGGTTGGGGAGACTGACAGTTTGATGGGACACTTACTTCTATGACCGGTCTGTAGTGATGAGGATGTACCCCTTATTGGTCGGGGTGACCATAGCATGTGTCTGGACACATTTGTATGGGATCTAGGCACAGATGACAGTAGCAGGGTGAGTGCACAGGAGGATAGAACTGCCCATACAGGATACAGGGTGATTCTGATGGGGGTAGCAGTTGGTGATGGTGTGCAGTGGCATACAGGAGGACCCAATAGCACAATGGACAGTGGGCAATTCAATGCCTTATCTTTTGTGGAGAGTGCTGTTGGGGATTCCAGGGTTGACACTAGCAGTGAGGGGCGTGAGGTAGCACCTTAGTAAGACTGTGATCAGGAGTCCCGATACTTGGCAGGACAGTTGAGAGTCAATGAGGACATGATCATGGAAACCACTAGGCTCATTGATGACACACATGCATTGGTGGCAGATTGTTGCTGGAGGGCATCAATGGCACATGATAGTTTAGACGGGGGATTTTCCATGGATGACTTTCATACTCTCAGGGAGAGAGTGACTATGATGAGGGCCGACTACCAACAGTTGTTGATGGACATAGACTACCGATTGGGGGTTGGCGAGATGTATCACAAGGCCCCGAGGGAGCAAGAGTTGGAGGTGGACCGACTCACTCATGAGTTGGGGAGCACACGAGGATTCTTGAAAGGCACACAGACAACCCTTCAAGAATCTGAGTCCAGATCAGAGGAGCTCCTTGAGGAGATTAGACAGAGATCCACTACATCTATCTTAGTAGAGAGTCATATATATCCTTCAACCACATTGCTAGAGGATGTTGGTAGTTTAGCGGAGGAGCACTAATTGATGGAGGAGCATGAGGAGTACCCACGATCACTGATGAATATGGAGAGATATGATCCAGAGACACCGGAGGTTGTCCATGTGTCACAGGAGCTACCCTCCACGAGGATCTTAGAGACAGTCGAGCAATCACATACGCATGGGGACTCTAGAGCCAGGGGCAGTTATGAGGACACTTCCATTTGTGTTCCAGGATTGGCTAACCTTCATGTAGAGGTTGACCCAGTAGTACACCCAGGATCCATGATGCTGCAGGAGTATACATGAGATTACATGAGTATGCAGGAGCATACAATGGTGAGTGATAGTTCAAAGAGACATGCCGAGGTGTATAGTGGGATTCAGGGGGACGCACTGGATTGCAGGGAGGAGACGTACTTAGTAGAGCATGGAGATTCCTCTTCCTTGCAACAGTGTATAGATCTGAGAGATCAACTTCACAGTATGAGTAGTTGCATGAGCGATGATGGATGGAGAGTGGTTAACCAACAGTTTGAGGAGTTACCCCTTGTTGTATCTGATGATTGGGGTTTAGTGATGACTACAGGCGAGTATTTACCATGGGTACCGGTGGACGAGCTTTTGGTTGAATCCTTGGGATTGACCAATGCATATGATACTTTCCAGTCCTACAGTCGGTTACAGATGTTTCTGTTAGCCTTTCCTGACACTTTCATCATTGACAACAATATAGGGGGAGATAAACAGGGACAGGGGACAAGGAGAGCTGATAGGCTGGAACCACTTGACATGAGTGCTTTTATTGCATACAACAGGATAGGGGTGGATCATCAGAGACAGACAATTGAGACCTTGGGCATGATGGTGAGCATCGTAGGCCATGGGATAGTAGATATCTCAAAGGGCGACACAGATTCAGATGAGGATGAGCATGGGGGGCTTCCGACAGTTATCAGTATGCCACGTGAGCAGTTAGTGGGGATTGGAAGTGATGAACTTCCAATTTTGCCATGGGATTTGGGAGTCCATTTGGTTAGTAGGGTGTTTCATCTTATGATGGTCCAAGCTGCGCCAAAGAGCAACATACTTCACTCTTGGATGGTTTTGAGAGGGCTTGCAGGGGCTTGTCCTATGGGGCGAGACATGTTCTCCCTTTTGATACTCATGATCGAGTATGGAGATGGTTGGGAAGATGTTACTTCCACATAGATATGTTTATAGGTACAACTTCTTGACAACAGGTCCAGTTTCCACAGGTATTTCAGCATGAGGACCCAGGAGTGGGGGATCCAGTATGTATACTGTGAGCAGACAGTCACGATTAGAGTAGTGCAGCGTCAACGTGGTGATCCTAGGCAAAGACTAGCATGGGACCTGAGGATTGCAGGGTCTAGTAGTTCATCGACTAACAGAGGCGAGTGGATCTTTGTAGGGAAAGGTCACTTTGACTGTCCATTGAGCTTCAGTATTGAGGGGAGCACGTCACTTGAGGGTGATTCATTGAGGTCTTGTAGTACCTCACTATGGCAACAACATGTTTAGTTGGTGGAGACCATGTTGGTCTTGATATGGACTTGGAGGATAAACTCATACCGGGTTGAGGCCAAGTGTCATTTGCAGGAGACTCATGGTGTTGATATGTTACAGGATTACGCCTCATAGGGTATTGCAATTCACGTCTTGATATGGCATCCAGGGGGTAGAGTGCGTGATAGTTCAACTTTGGATGGAGCCTACTTTGTGTCCCACAGGTGGACATGGGACCCCGGTATTATATGTGGATTGACTCGATTAATTCTTGGGGACAAGCAATTTTCTAGGAGGGAGGACTATAATGTCCCCACTTTTGGACACCATTATATTACAGAGTGTTATGCTGACCATAATAGCCAGACGGGGTTGATAGCGAGTACAGGAGCTATTGAGGGGTTTTATTGGGCCCGACTTGCATCGCTCATCTTATTTCATCATCATGATCCATTCCGCAAAACTTGGCTTTGGTTCCGTTGCATTCCGACGATTTCCGTAATTTTGAGTTAGTTTGGGCTATATGTTAATTTTATTCACTAAGGAGGTTATATTGGGCATAATACTTGGAAGAACTTCTTAGTGTAATAGCTCATCAGAATTGGGAGGAATAACACTACAGGATAGGATGATGAGAACTGACTTTTAGTGGCCAAAGAAGCCACAAGGAGAGATAAACCACTTTTTAGAGGTAAAATGGTCAATTAATTAATTAAAGTGATTTAATTAATTAATTAATAATTAAATAAAGTAAAAGTCACTTGGAGAGACAAGGAGCAGGGAGGATAAAAGAGAGATAGGGGCCTCTATTCTCTCATTATGCTGTTTATCAGTTGATATCTGGCTTCTTGCTAGTGAGCCCATGCGCTTGGGGGTTTTGAGGGTTTTGACTTAACAAACCCTAGAGATCAACTCGGTGGTGAAAGATCCCACCCAACCTAGTCCAAGCTTGGTCACGGAGGTGAAAGATTCCTCCCTCACCCTTCTACATCAAATCTATCATCTATTCAGTCATAGGTGGATTCTACATCAGTTACAGGTTCATAGAGAGCGAGGGCGCAACTTCATGGGGTTACCAGTAGGAGGGCGCACCACCTTGAGGAGAATAGAACGATCTATGTAAAGGAGAAGGATTTTGAGGAAAAGGACTTTTGGGTATTCTTTGTAGGGCCTAGTGCGCCTTTCCTAGCCCTTTCCGGAGGAGGTTTCTCTGTCTTATTATTTATTGGGCTTAGCATGAGTTGGGAAGAAGAAGGGCGCACTGCAAATAGAGGGATCAATCTTCTAGAGGTCCAGATCTTCTTCATTCAACTTGAGACTTTGCCAGGAGGGTTCTCGGGCCTGATCTACATTTCGGGAGAATTTGGAGTCATTTGGAGCACAAGAAGAGGAGGATCAAACTCTAGGGTATCTACAACCACCAGGATAGTGTGCAACTCAGCCAGTTTGGGGGTTTGGCACTTCATAGGGCCAGGATTTCATCTTATCATTCATCTCTTGCAGCTATTGGCCTTCGGAGGCTTGTATCTTCTCCTCTTGGACTTGTTGGAGGACTATTGTCATTTTTTTATGAGTTGTCAGCTATATTGTTCCAGATCTGTAGATCTACTGTATCAAGATCTTCTACTACTATGAATAAAATTGTATCTGATGTATTTTTGGTTATTCCTTGTGTTGTTGATCTTGTACCTTGTTGAGGTATGTTCCATTGCTATATCTTCTTATTTGTTGCTGCAAACACACATTAAGACCATCAGTATAAACCCTAGCGCAACCTAAAAGATTAAAATCAACAAAGTGTTTGACGAAATGCTACAACCAGAAAACCCATAAAAATTAATGAAAAAAACAATATTCTTGGCATCTTGGCTTGGGAACATTACACTTTGAAACGAAATTGTACCAAACCCTTGCGCCTTGTAGCGCCTGTCATCTCCGAGCTCTATAACCAGATTCACGCCTCCCTCTTGTAGTGTAGTGAAAAACTCCTTACGCCGTGTCATATGACAAGATGCTCCGCTGTCCACAAATCACATGTCTGAGACTGTTGTACTAGACACACAAGCTATGAAACATAAATCCTCCTCAAAGCTTTTGGCAAACTCATCCACTGTTGCTGAAGTTGCCATCTGCGGTTGGTTCTTCTTCTTCTTCTATGGACACTGTGAGGCAAAGTGTCCCATCTTGTGACACTGGAAACATTTGACTTTTGAAAAGTCAATGTTCTACTTTCCACCCTTCTTTTTCTTCTTCTTGCCCTTGCCTTTGCTTGCAAGAGCCATGCCTTCTTCATCCACAATCTGTGGTGAAGATGAAGATCCGCTAGATTGACCAAGTTTGATCTCATCTTGCACAAAATCATCCCATAATCATTGCCAATCAGGGAGTTTCTCCCGAGTTACAACTCCACGCACGAACACATCCCATGACTTCAAAAAGCCATTTTGTGCCACACGTACCAACTCAGACTCTTCATTTTTCTCACCTACTGCGCCTAGCTCATCCCTGATCTGTGTAAGTCGAGTAAGGTAGTGAAACACACCTTCCCCTTTAGCCATCTTGGTACTTCTCAGTCTTTTCCTAAGCACCATCACCCTGTTTTCATTTTTATTCTGGTAAAGGTCATTCAAGGCAACTCATATCTCCTTAGCAAACTTTTTGCCTGTGAGGTGAGGGATTATGTGATCCTTTACCTCATCAAGGAGTATGCTCTTGGCTTTAGCCTCACCCTTCTTCCAGGTCACCAATGCAGCARCATCTGTGGGAGCCGCAGCCTTATCATCAACATGGTCAAGGATATCATTGACATCCAAAACCATAGTGACCCTTTCCTTCTAGGTGACAAAGTTTTGAGCACCCTGAAGCCTATCCTCCATTCTCAAGGTCATGGCCATTTCTRAAAATGATTTTGTGCTGCAATATACCCTTCTGTTTTACAGATCTGAACTCCACTAATGCAGATCTATGTTTTCCTTTGCAGATCTACACTTCTATGTTGCAGATCTAAACTTTTGTGCTGCAGGTCTGAACTTCTGTGTTGCAAATATGAACTTATTTGCTGCAGATCTGAACTTCTGTATTGCAGATTTGAACTTATCTGCTGCAAATCTGAACTTCTGTGTTGCAGATCTGAACTTATCTATTGCAGATCTGAACTTTTGTATTGCAAATCTGAACTTCTGTGTTGTAGATTTGAATGTAATGTTGCTTCTTCAACAATCGTGCTCTGATACCATGTGAATTTTCTTCAAACCCAGTTCACTAAATCAATTAATTTTTCTGTTAACTGATTCTGCTAGGTTTTCTTCACAAATAAATAATACACAACAGAAAATAATAACCAGGAACTTAACAGTAAAAGATAATAGCAATCACATCACATATACACAAGTATTTTTTGGACAATTCGTTCCTGGAAAAACTCCGGAGGAAAAACTGGTGCAATAGATTTGGATTTTATTATTATTGAGTAGGAAAATATAGAGATCTCTTACAATAAAATCAGCCCAGCCAAATACAAAACCTCCTCAACAAATGTATGGCCCCCTTCTGCAAATCCTCCTGATCAGATTTGTAGGAAAAGACCTTTGCAATGCTGAAGATGTGTGCAAATCTCAGTGTAGAAGCCTCCTTTGTCTCCCTGCAAACTCTCTCCAAACCCTCAAGCAATTCTCCTCTTTCTCTTTTCAGAAAATTGCCTCTCTTGTGCATAAATGCACCCGTCTCCAAGTTGATCTCCTTTTTACTCAATGAGCAAGTGAGAAACCCTATCTCCAAAAGGAGGGAGGGCCAAGATTGATCCTCATACACCTTATGAGATCAATGGTCAAGATTAAAAGACCACAACTTAAATTATTTCTCACTTTAACTTTATAAAAAGTACTCAGTAAGTCAACATTAAAATATAACCCATTTAATGTACTTTTTGCTAAGTACAATTTTAAGAAAAAGATTAACCCATCAACTTAGATAAGTTTCATTGTCCTCCTCCATGCTAGGATGCCATGCACGGTGAAAACTTTCCTTGCTATCCAATCTCAACAGACCTCACATTGTGTGAGAGGTAATGGGGTCCACTTATCCAATGTCTATTATTTAAAACATTTTTGTTCAGATAGTTTTTGTCCTATAAACTGTGGGTATTCTTCCTAAATGTTCAAATTCCTTGTAGGTAGTTTTGAAATGCTTATCAAAATGGAAGATGATTTTGGATCATTTTGCAAATTTGAAATTGTTTGGGATCTATATCTCTCGTAAAGTTTCGTAGTTCTCAGAGACCAAGGTGATTGGGCATGTTACACCCCCATGCCTATGGGTAACTGGAGGAGATCATGTCTCAAGGCCCGCAATGGAGAACATGATGATGATGATGATCAACATGTCCATAGATGGCAACCCAACAACCCTCCTCATTTGCCTCCCAGCAAGATCAACCAAAGTTCATCACATGCAAGCAACCTAGGGTATGGGAGATGGGTAAGCCATTGTCACCATGAGGTATGTTAGTCCTTTCATGCAAAGTGTTGTGCTTAATTTGTCGGGCATGTGGATGAAGATCTTTGGTTGAAGTCGGATAATGGATCACTGATTTGGGAAATTGTGTCAGTTGCCTTGTTTCACCTTGGTGGTCAGCTAATGTGCCCCAGTCCCATGTTGTCACTGCCCAGGGAAAAGGGGTAATATTGGGGGCCCTCCCAAGAGTAACATTCCGCTCCTGACCATACTTAACACCTTCCATCTTAAAGCCTTTCACATATCCTAAACTTCGGCTATGGCCCAGTCTCTCATGAGAAGAAGAGGCTAAAGGCCCAGAGGTTGTTCGCAGCTGCTATAAACGAATAAGAAAATGATGCTAGAAAAGAAAGTGAACATAGCAAAGCAAGACCACCAAAAGCTAGTCCAACTTGAGCTCTAGTCTTTTCGTGCTCGCCTCGGTCCCAAAAAGTAATGCTATAGCTTGAACCCTATATAAAATGGAACCCACAAATTTGCAAATATAAATGAAAGTATGGACTAAAAAAAGGCAAAAAGGGGTTTGGAAAAAGGTGGCACGCAAATATGGGGTAACTCAAGAGTAAGCGCACCCTCCACAAAGGCACTCATAGAGATGGATTTATGACACCATAAGCCATGAAGTAAGCTTTGAAACCATATCATTTTCACACTTACTCTTGGTGGGTTTTTACTTTCCCTTGTCACTCTCGGGACCTATTCGTCTAGTTGGGTTATCCGTCTAGTTGGGTTATTTTATTTCCTATCTAGGTGGCACACCTAATAGGGTTGGATGAAGGCCCTCCCATACTTAAACTTGGTAACTCACATGAGATCTTGCGCTGGAGTGATGCTTGAAAGGGATACTAAGGTGAATTGTCTTACATGGCTTATATCTTAAGTTACAACTTACTTTGCATGCTTTAAGGACTAATGTCTCTTATGAACTTTGGCTAACCATGTTTTATACTTTGATTTGTCTTGGATGGCCCTAACATGGTTCTTTGAGGGGCGTTTTGGGCTTGTACCCAGGATGTTGTGCCTCTATTGTAGGACCTTGGCATGTGTGATGGAGAGCAATGGGTCATCCAGTGACTCACCACCTTCAGACATTGGCTCTCACACCCTCAGAACCCTGAACGATGGATAAATTGGCTTGGTAGGAGCAGATTCAGTCATGATGGCACACAAATGGGCTGGAAGCCCCACAGGCTCAATAGAGTACCCCAGGACTTATTTTACACCAGGATTAGGGACGTTGCAGCAGCAGATAGTCAGAGACATCACAGAGATGAGATGCAGCTCCCAGGGCCTGGACGTAGCACCTGGATCCTGGACGTTAGCCTTATTATGGTGATGACGTCACCTTCTAGGGTGTGACAGAGCTAGGGTTTGATGCACACATGGGGTACTGATGACACACGTCATGATTTTCAGTAGGGAGAGACATCGCTTACTCCCACCCTACTCCAGGTTGATGCCACATGGCCTTTGGAGGCCTCCTTCTTGCCCTAGAGACCTTGATGTCTCACTCGTGTGGCTATTATGATTTATTTTTTGCACTTTTAGCATTTGTAAAGGTCAAATGAGGGTCGACCCCACTTCTAATTTGTTGTTGACATTTTATCTGGACAAATGTGTTAGGGTTGCCTCATATAAAAAGGCTACCCTCACTTTCATTTTTATCATCATGACTTTTCATTATTTGTGAATGTACTTTTGAAATTTTCGCCCTCTAAGGGTCATTGGCTATCACTCACTCATGCACTATGCTTGGAAGGTCACTTGTGGATGATTTTTGCCGATTTTTGATGGAAATTTCTGCAATTAGGGTTTTATCTCATGGTTTCTTGGATGAAGTGAATTTTATGCAAGTTATCCTCATGCTATTAATGTTTCATGGTAAATTTGCTATTTTATGCTAGACGTCTTACTTGGTGAAACCTTAAGAGAGGAGCATAAGTGCTTCCTCCTCTCACAAGGTCATTTTGTCCAAAATTTGTGAAAGAATCCTTGCTAGGGTTAGATTCCTACAGCCCTAAAGTGCTAGCACTTTAGAATTTTAGCCCCAGATTGTTGATCTTGACCTAGTTGAAGCTACAAGAAGGGAGAAACGGTTTCTAGGGCCCAAATGTGCTTGCACCCTAGAATCCCTTCTCCTCAAGATTCAAAACCTAAGGCCCAAATGTGCTTGCACCTTAGGGTTTGAATCCTACCTCTTGGTTTCAAGCAGTGTTACTAGAAGCGCCCCCCCCCCGAACTGGCCTCGGAAGCTCGCTCCCAGCGAATCCTCTCAGGGAGCTGGGTCGAAAGCTCGATTCCTAGTAAAAAAACGCGTTCCCTGCCCTTTAGGAAGCGTTGCTGAGGGTGCGCCCAGGAAGCTGGCTTCCAACCCAGCTTCCTGGGCGCACCCTTAGCGAACCCCGCGCGCTCCCCGTGAGGACCGAGCGCTTCCACGCGTTAGATGAAAAAATACTCCTTTTTTTTGTTTTTTTAAGTTGAGTTAGAGTGTGGAGTGTGGTTAGTGATGAGTTAGGGGAAAGTGAGGAGGGAATAAAATATATTTTCCCCCTCTCATTTCCTCATTGTTTCTATTTGTGTTTGCTTGAGCTTGGAGGAGAGAGCAAAGGAGAGCTTGGAGGAGAGAGCTTGAAGGAGAGAACAAAGAGTAGCTTGGAGGAGCTTGAAGGAGAGAGCAAAGAGGAGCTTGGAGGAGAACAAAGGCAACCATCTATCTCAACTTTCAACTTGCAAGATTCAAGAGCTAAAGAGGTAAGCCCAAACCCCAACTCTCTCATTTCCTTGGGTTAAAT